>PVIC010009057.1:0-46542 GCA_004025085.1 Thryonomys swinderianus | reverse complement strand
TTTTTTTTTTTTTTTTTTTTTTTTTTTTTTTTTTTTTTTGAGACAGGGTCTCGCTTTGTAGTTCAGGCTGGCCCTGAGCTCACTATGTAGTCCAGGCAAGCCTCGAACTCAGCAATCCTCCTGCCTCTGCCTCCCGAGTGCTGGGATTACAGGCGTGAGCCACCACGCCCTGCACTGTGGTATGTGGTATTGATTGCTGGTGGGCATGAGTCACCACACCCAGCATTGTATGTGGTTACTGGATCGAATTTAGGACCTTGCACTTGCGAGGCAGGCACCAGAACCACTGAGCTAAATCTCCAGCCCCATCATTTCCTTCTCTTTTTGACCACTGAATTAATTTTATTAGTTTCTGAAATGATGACTTTATGGCTTTTTTGTGTGTGTGTGTGGTACCAGGGATCGAACTCAGGCCCCTGTGCTTGCAAGGTAGGCGCGGTATCACTTGAGCTAAATCCCTGGCCCCTATGGCTTTTATTAAACCTGTATTTGCTCATTGTAAAATATTTGATCAATACAAAAAAAGAAGAGGAAGAAGAAGAAGGGGTAGCTTTTATAGAATTCTACCATCAAAAATAGCAAGTTCTGGCCAATAGGATTCTGGGATTCCCTTCCTCCATCTCTGTCTTTCTCTGTTTCCATTCCTCGATTTCTCCCCTCCCCCCACACCCACACATACACAAACGCACACTCACGGAGGATAAATGGATAGGTGGGAGGTGGGATGGCTACAGAGACTGAGCAACTGCTAGACACATAGACTAGCATTTTATAAGAAATGGGATTGTGTTCTCCATGATTTAACTATGAAATTTAAATTTAACTTAAATTTAAACCATTAACAGTGACAGAAACTGCTAAAGGCAATACAAACACTTCTCACCTACAAGAACCATCAGTTTGTCAAAACCTCCACAAAGACTTAGGAAACGGATATTAAAAACCTTTCGAAGGGAGGACAGGTATGCAGTGGACATGCCTCCCTTGACACAGCGACCCACCCACCGAACCTACATTGCTGCCTCTTGCCGTCCTGCCCACCTCCCAGGTCTCAGGCACTTGTGCTGCTCTTCCCTCTGTCAGGGTGGAGAACCTTTGTGTCTCTCTTAAGCACTGGACTTCCCACGAGCACTGAGCCCCAGGGACACTGTTAGTCACAATGCAGAAAGGGTGGGCTGCCATGCAGCAGGTGACCTGCTGTGGCTCCCCTTTCCCCCGTTGAGGATCCTGCTGAAGAGGCAGTGTGAAGTGTGTGTGAGGTGATACCCTTGTCTCCCCAGGTCCCCCATGTAGCAGGAGGGTCCCAGCCCTGCTCACTCCCCTGTCCCTGAGGCCCATCCTGTGTGTCACCTCCCCACCCTGGTTTCAGGGCCTTCTGCCCATCAAAGCTTTTGGCAAAGGGCCGGAGGTTAGCTCAGTGGTTAGCTCAGGTTAGCTCAGTGGTTCGGGCGCCTGCCTCGCAAGTGCACGGTCCTGAGTTTGATCCCCAGTAACCACATACAATGCTGGGTGTGGAGATTCACGCCCACCAACAATCAACACCGCATACCACAGTGCTGGGCGTGGTGGCTCACGCCTGTAATCCCAGCACTCGGGAGGCAGAGACAGGAGGATTGCTGAGTTCGAGGCTTGCCTGGGCTACATAGTGAGCTCAGAGCCAGCCTGAATTCCAAAGCGAGACCCTGTCTCAAAAAAAAAAAAAAAAAAGCTTTTGGCAAGAAGAGATTTTTCCTTTGTGTGGGCGGCTTTTTTTTTTTTTTTTAAACAGGGTCTCGATATGTAGTTCAAACTGGCCTCCAACCCTCAGGAATCTTCCTGCCTCAGCCTCTCAATTGCTGGGATTGTGCCACCACACCTAGTTCATTTTTTTCCTTTAAAAGATGTTCCTTTGTTACCAAGGATTGAATACAGAGAGCACTGAGCTGTACCCTGAGCCCTTTTTGTTTTACTTTGAGTCTACATTGCCCAGGGTAGGTTTAAACTTTTAATCCTCCTGTGTCAAATTTGAGTGATTAGGATTATAGGCATGCACCACCACACCCAGCTTTCAATTAAAAAAAAAATTCCTGTGTTCATTTTGCCAGGAACTGGACAGAGTGAGTTTCTGTGTCCCTCTGCAGCATTCTCATCCATCCTGATTCGATGCTTTGAATTTGATCCAGGCAGCCACACTCATGCTATTCCTGAAGACAGGGCTGGGGAAACTCCCACTGCCCCTACAGCATCCAGCCACAAACCTGGGAGGGCCCAGGGAGGAACAAGGAATCCAGGGCAGAATGCAAGGAGGCAGCAGGAGGAGGCAGCAGGCTGCTCAGCCCCTGTAGGGCAACAGACTGGAGTGAGAAGAAAGAGACCCAGCTTGAGTTGTGGCACAGGATAGTGGGTGCCCAGCTGTGGCAGAGGCTGGGCCTGGGAAGGGAAGGGAAGGACAAGAGGCTGCTGAGAGAGAAGAAAAGGGAAGGAAAAGAGTAACAGGCCAAAAAGCCTGGGAGTTCATCTGTTCTCTGTCCCCAGGTGGTCCCTGCCTCAGAAGGACACTGGTCCCTGGAGGAGAATCCACCTTAGTGAGCTTAACTTGACTCTGTCTGCAGAGACCTGTTCCCAAATTAGAGCATATTCACAGGTCTGGAAGTGGAGAATCCATACCTCACTGGGGGGTACAGCCCCCAGCACCCTAGCTCAGAGCATCAACTCAGTGGTCCCTGAAAAAGACCAGGAATGAGCCGCCAAAGACCAGCAGGTCTGAGCGGCCCTGGCCCCTCCCTCCCCTGCCCTGGCCTCCACTCCCCTTTCCAGTGATTCTTCCTTCTGTGTGAGGAGACTCAGAAGAAGGGTGGCCCTTGGTGACTTCCAGTCATACCTGTGCCCTTCTTGGCATGCAGGGTTCAAAGCTTGGAATCAGTTTAGGCATCTGCTTCAGCTGCAGGAACATCCACAGTAGCTGAGGTCTCCTCTTTAGTAACTTCTGGCATAGGAGTTTTATCTTTTTTTGGTGCTGGTGCTAGGGATTGAACCCAGGGCCTCACATTTACTAGGCAAGTAGTCTACCACTGAGCTGCACCTCAGCTTTATTTTTCTCTCTTTCTCCTTTTTTTTTAGATTGAATTCTTTATTGGTACAATTAAATACATCTCACAATCACATATAACATTGGGGAATTTGTAGCAGTATATGACACAAGTTAATTCTCATTTTTACCCATATCCCTACCCACCCACACCTTCCCACCCCCTATATACATGCTCTTATTTTCTTTCAGGATCATATTTATTCCTTCCCCTCATTACATTCCCACACCAAATTTCCTTTGGAAATTTCCCATTCTATTTTTCTTTTTAATGGCACATTTTTATGTCCACATGGCATACTTTGATCATCCCCCCTATTTTTTTCCTTTGCCACCTGCATTAGCCTTTGGTGCCTGAACTTTGATTTTTGGAGCTGATCACGTGGTGTGCAACAATCGTCAGGTCTTCTTGGAACTGGTTTGGCTTCCAGCCCTTCCTGTCCAGCCCTGCCACTCCCACTAGCAGCCTTCAGGGAAAGGAGCCAGCGGCTCTCTGGCTCAGGCGCCCTGGAGTTGAGCCCACTGCCAGGTGTTCGTGCAGACGCAAACGTGGATCTCTCCTGGTGAGTCCTTGTGGCAGCATGGCTCCTGGGATGGATTGTTCATGAGTCAGGGCTCACACTGTATCATTCTCTGCTTTTTAGACGACAAGGGTTGATTTGCCCTGCTTTCAGAACTCTGCCCGGGCCAGCCCACCTCTCCAAACCAAAGGGATCAAACCACAGGAACTCATGCGCTAAGAAATGCTCCCACTTGTGCCCAGAGATGCTGAGGTTGTCTGCACAGCACTGCATGTGGTGGAGAAAAACTGGAAATGGCCTAATGTCCTTTCCCTGGGCATCACTGCCCTGGCTGTGGCTCCTTCAGAACACTGAATTCAGCACTCAGTGTAGAAAGGGACATGAGCAAACAGAGCTGTAGGTGTCCATGTAACAAAACTTGGGGCTGGGGGTGACCCAGTGGCAGACCGCTTGCCTAGCATGCTAAGGCCCTGGTGCCAAAGAAGAAGGAAGAAGATCAACCTGTAAACCTGTATTACCCTGGTCAGAATGACAGTGTTTATGTCGTATGAAAGTTCATAGTGTAAAGTTACTGTGTAGGTAAAGTATCACAAAATTACTATCAATATATATGGTTGCTAGTTACACCCATATGTAGGAAATGATTTTTACAGTAGCAGCTACCTATGGAAGCAGAGGGAGAAAAGGGAACAGGAGGATCAGGCCCCAGCTGTCTGCTTATGGCACTTTGCCCTCAAAGGAAATCTGGAAGGGAAAGTGCCAGGGTGGCAACTCAGCATGGTAACTCAGTTGTTTACATCTTCATTGTTACCTGCAGGAGCTTCCTACAGGCCTGAGACAGTCCGCGGTGTGAACAGTCTTACACTTTGTAGATGGCCCCCTGAGCCCCACCTGACAAAAGGGCTCAGGTCCCAGGATGGTCAGCCCATTGCCTGCAGGCGGCCTTCCAGGATGTACTTGTGTTTCGTCCCACGGAGCCGGCCTGTGAGGGCAGCGGTGGACTGCCTCTCTTCCTTGCTCAGCCCAGGCCTGTCCATCCCGTTGTCTGCTCTGTTTCTTTTGTAACCCACGGTGCTTACCACTTGCTGTCAAGGCCTCTACTACAGTATTGTCTCTTTTGTGCTTAGAATTCTGTTTTACAGATGTCATTCCCCAACCCCTTCCCACACCCCACCTCGGGCTGCTGTGGCAAATGACCACATGCCAAGCACCCTCAGACAACAAAACATTTGTTCTCCAGCAGTTGTCTGGGATCAGCGTCCACAGGGATCCAGAGAGGCATCCTTCCTGACACTCCCCAATCAGGAGAGTCTTGGCTTGAACGACGTCCCTCCCATCTCTGCCTCCCTTGCCCCCCACCCTTCTCTCAGGGGGACAACAGCCCTTGGCACGAATACTCTCTATAATCCAGGGTGACGTCTCTGAACTACTCACATCTGCATGGCGTCAGTGTCTGTTCACAACCAGGTCACATTCTGAAGTCCAGCTGGATGCGCATTTGCATGGGGTGTGGTCCAAGCCTGTTTTCTTGTGGAGGATCATTCTAGAGGAGATGTTCCTCTGAAGCTCTAGGCAGGGCTCCACCCACCACCGCCTCCCTCCCATCCCTAAATAAGACACCAAGCCTTTTTCATCCTGAGAATTTTATTTTAGGATAATCTAAGTATCAAAACCATGACGTGAGGTGTTCAACATGCAACTGGGCCTCTCCTGGCCACTGGTCCCTGGCCCTGCACCCCACTCCCACTGCATCTCTGCCACCTTCATGCCTTTTACCCAGCCACCTCGAGCCAGAAACCTTTCACTCACCTCTGGCTTTTCCTCTCTACTCTGTCCACACCTTCAGGGGTTCATGGTCCAGAGAGGCCAGTAGACTTGTTTCCAGTGTTCTTGATTGGATATAGAAAACAGTATTTCCAGAACTCAGTCCCACTTGCTTTATTTTAGATGAACTTAAAATATTTACTCCAAAATATTTACTTATTCTATTTTTTTTTATTATTTAGGAAAAGCTCCAACTGACCCAGAAAGGTAAGACTTTGTGACTCTGCTTGGAGCCAGGTTAACAGGGCTCTGAGGCCTGAACTTATGCAGATGGGGAAACCAGAAAAGGAAAACTTTTAGAGGTCATTCTAAAAGGACTGAAGAGAGAGACCCGTAGAGCAAGAAGTTCCTTCCAGCTCCCTCACCAGGCTGCAAGCCATGACACAGGCAGCCTCTAATGCAGCAGTGTACAGCTCTGTGGTGGATGCAAGCCTTGCTGCAGCACCACCCAAGACCCAAGATCTGGATTCAGATCTGCGCAGGAGCTCTCAGCCCAGCAAGTGCTCAATGATGTCACAGCCACCCCTGGAAAGGACAGGGACCATCTGCCCGCCTTAGCTTTGACCAGAAAGGGCTAGCCAGCTTCTTTACAAGGTGCCATTCCTCTGTAGGATGCAGACAACCCCTCCAGCTGCTGGGCCCTGTATCCAAATGCTCAGGTTTATTCTAGGGCAGTTTACTGACTTTCTTTTGTTTCTCTGTTCTATTTTTTTGCAGTATTAGGGATGGAACCTAGGACCTCACACAAACTGGGTGTATTAGTCAGTGTCCTGGTACTAATACAAAATCCCTGACACCTAAAACTTAGAGGAGAGGTTAATTTGGCTTTTGGTTTCAGGGGTGTTAGTCACAGTCAGCTGTCACAGGGTCATGGCAGGAAGCAGAGCACATGGCAACAGTCCCAGAGAGGAAGCAGCCAGGGGCCAGATGTAGGCCTCAGGATCTCAGCCCCATGACTTACCCAGACACAGCTACAAGTGTGCATACTTATCTCCTTAGACATTTCTCAAGCCAACCAAATCAACAGTCAAGAATACCATCACACCAGGAGCCACAGCCCAGCCCCCTCAACCTTGTTCTGTTATTGCTCCCTAAGGAGCCCTTTTAGACAGCTTTTCCCAAATGGTCTTCCCTTAAAATACTAGCATCATAAATATGTTGCATATCTGTTAATGTATATGTGTGCCTTCGAGAGCACAAAACTTTACCCCTAATCCATTAACATCCCTTTGGGAGTCTCCTTGAGTACCCCTTTCAATATGGATGTTCTAGGCCCTTCAAAAAATTGATGTGTTTGTGAGGGTGTAAGGGATTGTTTTGGTGCAGGGCTCAAACCCAGAGCCTCCAGTGTGCCAGGCAGGTGCTCCTGATCTGATTCCTAACATCGTCCTCATTGGGCCAATAGATCCCTGACCAGGACCAGTGAAAGGCAAATCCAATCTGCTAACACCACAAGAAACCACTTCCCCTCACCATGCCATGGGGAGGGGACTTGATCTGACACCTGACTCGGAATGGATTTGCCCATCACGTGCACTGTGCCCTCTCTGCTGGTTGTTCCTTTCCCTTCCAGCAAATTTGGAAAGCAGATTTGAAAGCAAACCCGGGCCCCAAGGCCATTCCTTTGCTTCTTCACTGCCCCTTCCAGAGCCCTCCCTGTTTGAGCCATGGCGGAGCTGTGCCGCACAGACTCCACACTGACGTCCCTGGATGAGGACACGCTGTGGGAGATGATGGAGAACCACCGCTATCGGATCGTACGGAGCATTCACCCCAGCCGCCTCACACCCTACCTGCGTCAAGCCAAGGTGCTAGGCCAGCTGGACGAGGAGGAGGTCCTGCACAGCCCCCGCTTCACCAATAGTGCCATGAGAGTCGGTGAGCTCGGGTTGGTTCCTGTGGCACTGCATGGAAGTCCAGACTACAGGGACATAGCCTCGGTCCTCCAGGGCTGCCTCCCAAGGGGCCCAAGACAGGAGCTGCAGCACTGCAGCATAGCTTAGCAGTGGAGCAGGCCTCCCATGTGAGTCCTGGGGTCCCTTCCAGCATCCAGCAGGGAAAGAAAGCCACAGAGCAGAATATCCTCTTAGCTCCAGAGGCTGGACATCTCCAGTCACGGCACTGGCCTGGCCGCACTCACTCCCAAGGCCTAGGGCAGAGTCCTTCCCGTTTCTTCCCACCCTGGACACACAGGGTGTTCCTCAGCTAGTGACCACACTGCTCCATCTCTCCTCCATCTTTGTGTGTTTCCTCTCGTCTTTTCCTCTTCCTTCACACAGGGACACCTGTCGCCAGACTTAGGGCCCAGCTAGATATCCAAGGTGATCTTCTCTTGAGATCTTCAATGTAATTCTATCCACAAAGATCCACTTTCCAAAGAAATTTACATCTTTGGTGGAGAAGGGGTGCTATTCGCCCTACCACAGAAGCCTTGGACTCAGTTCTCACAGTCTTTCAGGCTGGGTTTATTCATCCCACACCAGGGCTGCTCATGGCAGGCCTGGACCATGGAAACCAGATAGGAAGTAATAGCTGTTAAAATGCACATGCATGTGGAATCATGGACCTCCAATATGGGACATGTGCATTAGGATTGGCTCTAGCTGAGGAGATGGGATTTGGACCCCATGTTTAGGGTGCACCCAGGCTCTCTAAGCCACATGGGCTGCTGTTTGCTATTTCCTCATCGTACCAGCAGCTTTTAGAGCACTGGGTTGGGACCATGTGTCTTTGCACGTCCTCATCCTGAGTGGCCCATAATAGTTGCTCAATAAATGTGAATCTGGTGTCTGAGAGCTGGCTGAGTCCAGTGATGGAGTGTACAACAGCATCCCTGACCCAGCCTGCCCAGGAATCCCAGAAGGCTGGCCCCCTATTCCCAGATGTGCAGGGACGTCTCCACCACTGACCTTGCTCAGGGAAAGCCAGCTGAGCAAACGCTGCTGGCTTGGTCGCATGAGGACAGTACCCTCCCGCTCTCCTCAGGGCACCTGCTGGACTTGCTGAAGACTCGAGGGAGGAACGGGGCCATTGCCTTCCTGGAGAGCCTGAAGTTCCACAACCCTGACGTCTACACACTGGTCACTGGACTCCAGCCCGATGTGGACGTCAGCAACTTCAGTGGTGAGTGCTTCAGTGGTGAGTGCACTCCAGAAGAGTGGGCAGGGTCATCCGGAGCTGGGGTCTTACCTTGCCCACTGGCCCAGGGTTCTCCTGCCACCCTCCAGGCAGGGCTCCTGGCCTGAGCCTGGTACCCCCCTCACCACATGGGCAGGTAGGAGAAGGAGCCCTGACCGTGGGTTCTGCTCAGTGGGCATCACAAGGACATCTACATTCCAGAGGCACAGACCAAGCTTTGACCTCGCTTGGGATGCATGAGGCATCTGCAGTCGCGGCCTCCCAGCTTGGGGACCGAGTCCTCTTCCCAGGAAGAAAAGGAGTGGAGCCTTCTGCATTTTGCATGGTCACCCAAGTAGTGTTTATGCCTCCTTGGTGGAAGAGGCCATTTTTGTTAATCGAGTGACTTTAAGCCACCTGGGGGAACTGTTGAAAGATGCAGGTAATTGAACAGCAGAGCTTGTGGCACTCAGAAGGGCCGTACCGGTCCTCTCTTTAGCCTCACACTCTGTGTTTATGTGAGAGTGTGTTACACAGATTCACATCTGTTAGTGCATCTTCCTGGAAAAGGCACTGAAGACAGTTTGCTTTGACCACCTAGAGACATGCATAGCTGTAATCCCAGCCAAGTGGGAAACCGAGGCTAGCTGGCACCACTCAGTGAGACCTCATCTCAAAATCAAATAAAAATGGGGCCAGAGATTAGCTCAGTGGTTCCAGCACCTGCCTAGCAGGCATAAGGTCTCTGGTTCAATCCAGTAACCACATACAACAATACTGGATGTGGTGACTCATGCCCACCAGCAATCAATACCACATACCACAGTGCTGGGTGTGGTGGCTCACACCTGTAATCCCAGCACTCGGGAGGCAGAGACAGGAGGATTGCTGAGTTCAAGCTTTGCCTGGGCTCCATAGTGAGCTCAGAGCCAGCCTGAACTACAAAGCAAGACCCTGTCTCAAAAACAAAACAAAAAAATCAAATAAAAATGGCTGAGGATGTAGCTCAGTGACAGAGCCCTTTCCTATCATGTATGAGGTCCTAGATTCAATCCTAGGTACCATGCAAAAAAAGAAAAAGAAAAAACAATGAGTTAGTTTCAAGCCCATCTCAGTGTGTGAGGAGGGAACTGCTTTGAAAAGCCAGTTCTCACAGAAAGAGGAAGAGCTTTAATCCCTGTACCACAGTCATGCCGTGTTATTTATTTAATCAAAATATGAAGTCCAGGGCCAGGGATTTAGCTCAGTGGTTCCAGCGCCTGCCTCACAAGCTCAAGGTCCTAAATTCAATCTGCGGTAGCCACATACAATGCTGTCACCACGCCCACCAGCCTTCAATATTACATACCACAATGCCAGGCATGGTGGCTCACACCTGTAATCCCAGCACTCGGGAGGCAGAGACAGGAGGATTGTTGAGTTCGAGGCTTGCCTGGGCAACATAGTGAGCTCAGGACCAGCCTGAACTACAAACCAAGACCCTGTCTCAAAAAAAAAAAAAAAAAAAAAAACGAAGTCCAGTTGAGGCTGGAGCCTCAGTAGGAGCCATACAGGGCAAGGTGGGTCCTACTTGAGTCTGGGCTTAACACTCAAAGGTTCAGGAGGACATGAAAGGGCAGTGCTGAAGCCCATCCACCGGCTTCCTGGCAGGCCTCATGGAGACATCCAAGCTGACTGCGTGCCTGGCCGGAGCCATCGGCAGCCTGCAGGAGGAGCTGGCCCAGGAGAAAACCCAGAAGGAGACGCTGCTGCGGCAGTGCCAGCGGCTTCAGGAGCGCCTGGGTTTGGCCGAGGCTCACATCGAGGGGCTGCGCCAGCTGGAGTCTGACCACAGCCGCATGAAGCACGAGGCCAGCGCCCACTTCCACGAGGTGCTGAAGCTGAAGGACGAGATGCTGAGCCTCTCCCTGCGCTACGGCAATGCACTGCAGGAGAAGGAACTGGCCTCCACTCGCTGCCGCGGCCTGCAGGAGGAGGTAGTAGGATGGCCCGGGCCTGTGGGTGGGAGCCCAGGCGGACCACGCCCTCCAGGGCCTTGGCATGTGCTACTGTGGCCCCAGGAATGCCCTCTCCTCCTTGTCCAGCACCCCGCGCTTGCAGCTGTGGCTGAGGCCTCGCTTGGAAGCTGACCCTACCTCTCCCGAGGTGGCTCCCAGGCCCCTCTGCATAGCCCAGAGCCTGACCTTGCTTTCTAATTGCTGGCTGGCCTGGCTGTGAAATGCCTGCCCACAGGAGGCCCAGCTTGCAGGCTGGGAAAGGCTTGGTGTCCTGTCCTGCACGCCACGTTACCAGGCCCACCTGGGAGCCACTGCCCAGCTATGTAGGGACATGTCAACTGCCCCTCCCTAGTACACTTTCCCCTCAGCTGGTTCTGTGCTCAGACAGGGAGGATAAGAGCATTGTCAGAGTTAAATTTTATTTATGAATAATGACAGATTTATTTTTAAAATTTAAAATAATACAAAGAGTACTCATATACCCTTACTTTCACATTTATACTTCTGTCTCTACACATACATACTCACACACACATGCACCATGTGTGTGTACTTTTTCTCCCCTGAATCTTTTGAGCTTGCATACCTTATGGTTCTTTATTCCCAGATTCCAAAGTATATTTCCTAAAAATAGGATATTCTCGGGCCAGAGGGTTAGCTCAGTGGTTCCGGCGCCTGCCTCGCAAGCGCAAGGTCCTGAGTTCGATCCCCGGTAATCACATATAATGCTGGGTGTGGAGACACGCCCAGCAACAATCAACACTGCATACCACAATGCTGGACGTGGTGGCTCACGCCTCTCATCCCAGCACTCGGGAGGCAGAGACAGGAGGATTGCTGAGTTCGCGGCAGCTTGCCTGGGCACCATAGTGAGCTGAGGGCCAGCCTGAACTACAAAGCGAGACCCTGTCTCAAAAGCAAAAAAAAAAATAGGATATTCTCTCATGTAAGCACAGTCATTAGCTCCATCAATTTGCATTGACTTAACCCTTTCCCCCAATTTACAGCCTGAATTCCTATTTCCCACTGACCTATGTCATCTCCTGGGTAGCCTTCTTCTCTAGCCCAGAGCCATGCTGCCCGTGCAACCTCCTTCCACAGGAAACATTCCCACACCCTTTCTATATCTGTTACAAGATGGGTGTTTTTGAAGAACACAGCCTTTCCCCTTGTTGTTATTTTTTGTTTGTTTGAGGAGTGCCTCACTGTGCAGTCCAGCTTGGCCCCCAGTTTGTGGCAATCCTCCTGCCTCAGCCTCCTAAGTGCTGGGATTCCAGGTGTGCCCATCACACCAGCCCCTTTGGGTAACAGACCACTCACCTGGGGTTCTTCTCATGTCTCCTCTGGGTGTTGGAGGTTTTGCATGTCCGCCTGGCCCTGTGTGGCGGGTGCTGGGGACCCCTGGGGCCCTGGAGGATGTCCCTGTAGACTCTCTGCTCAGGGCTGCCCCCTTTTGCATTCCAGAAGCGCCACTTCCCTGCACCAAAGAAGCAGTGGAAAGGAACCTGCCCTTCACAGGTGTTCCCCAGGGAGAGCTGTGCTTCCTACCCAAGCCCGTCTTGACCCAGGCAGTGGCACAGGCCAGCCATGGTGCTGCTCGCTCTGCACTTGGAGTTGCCCCAGCTTCAGGCTGGGGAGGCGCCTTCCCCTCTCCTCACTGCACCATTGGCTGCTGCCACAGATTCGGGGTTCCTACTTCCCAGTGGCCTGTAATGAATTCCCATCCTCAGTGAGTTTATGCTTCAATGGCCCAGAGCTGGGCAGCAGTGCTGGCAGCTGCCCCAGGCCATGTGGCCCTTTGTGCTATCTAGTACTGGCTTCCTTTCTAAAACCAAGAAGCTCCAGGATCATCTTATCCCCACCTTCCCCGGCTCAGCGTCCTTTCAGCAAACAGAGCAGGAGATACGTGTACAAGCACAGTCCATCTTCATATATGTACACATGCACATGTGCATGTGAACACTCATGTACTCTCACATGCATATAAGTGTACACCCAGACATACAATGTATTATGCACATATAAATACACACATGTAGAAGTATACATGTCCACACATACCTGCAGAACACATGTACTGCAATGCACACACCTATATACTCCCATGTGTACCATGTGTGTGCACACATACACGCGCACGTACACATGCCCACAAATCTACTCTAGAAATCACAAGCCTCCACCTATCTGCACCCAAATCCCTCTTTTTGGGGGAACTGGGTCCCGGCGTCTCCCACACCTTCTCTCACTCGCTCAGTCCTGCAGCCCCTTGAAAGCGGTTTCACAACTGCGACATTCCCCAGCGCCCCCTTTCCTGCTGGCTTCTCTTTCCTCTCTCTTCTCTCACTGATTTTCATGAACCCAGTTTCCTTCTTGGGATTAGAATCTGGGATGACCGTGAAGCTGGGGGCATGCTGGCTAACTGTCCCTGCTGCTATGACCAGAAGGACAGAGGAGCCAGGCACTGGGGCCCTCGATCTATAGCCAGGTACCGCACCAGGAGGTTGAACCCTGCACCTCATCTGCAGGAAGAAACTAAATTGCCTTTCTCCTCCCTTGAGAAGTTGGGACTATTCACTGGGTAAAATCAACCCTTGGGTAGATTTTTATTCACTTAATGTATTGATATATAAATATTAGCTTTGGAGTCTTGGGGATGGAACCCAGGGCCTTCACACTATACTACATCTCCAGCCTTTGAAAAACTTATTTTGGAACAGGATCTCTCTAAGTTGCTCATGTTAGGCTTGAACTTCTGATCTTCATGCCTCAGGTTTCCAGAGCACGGGGACTGCAGGCCTGTCCTACTATACCTGACTAGATATTTCTCAAATGTTGGGATGGGGCCCCTGTGTCTGAGTAGCACCCCATCAGGAGGAAGGTAGAAGATCCACACAGCTTCTCCTCTAGTAAGAAACTGCGTACCTTGTCCTCCTCCCTCCTCCCTCCTCCCCGGACAGCTGTACCTGGTGAGGCAGGAGCTACAGCGGGTGGACATGGTGTCCTCCTGTGAATGGGAGTTCCGAGAGCAATCCCTGAAGATGGCCGGTGCCCTGGCATCGGGGAATGAGGAGCTGAGCCGCCTGAAGGAGGAGAATGACAAGCTCCGCTCGCTGACCTTCAGCCTGGTAGGTTCTGGTGCCTGCCAGCCTGGCTCAAGCTGGCTCATGGGCCAGGGGACTTCTGACAGGTGGTTGTGCTAAGGTGAGGCCAAGGACCAGCCAGGTGAGATGCAGGCCACGCCCTCCTCCTCCTGCTAGCCCCAGACAGTGGCTGTATGCGTATTAACATGTCCTACTTGGCCAGTTCGCTGCTGCCATGTGGTTTTGGAGAATGTTGGGCCGCTGTAAAGGGTGGGATTAGATTAAAACATTCTGTCCAGAATGCTTTCTGCCCACCTATTTCCCTCCTGGGCATTATTAGGAGCAGAGGACTTGGCAGCATTGAAGTCTAGAATTAGGAAAACCAGCCAGGCTTGGTGGCTCAAGCCTGTAATCCCAGTGCTCGGGAGGCAGAGGCAGGAGGATTGCTGAGTTCAAGGTTTGCCTGGGCTACATAGTGAGCTCAGGGCTAGCCTGAACTACAAAGTGAGACTCTGTCTCAAAAAAAAAAAAAAAAAAAAAAAAAGAATTAGGAAAACCATTGTTTGATTGACTCGTTGATTTTTTTGTGACAGGATCTCACTATGTAGTTCAGGTTGGCCTTGAACTCACCATGTAGCCCAGGCAGGCCTTCAACTCCGGGTGATCCTCCCGCCCCTGCCTCTGAATTCTGGGATTACAGGTGTGAGCCACCATGCCCAGCTAGAATGTTTTAAAGGAGGAACTGTCATCCCCTGAGGGTGCACATGGCTTTGAGCCCATGTGTGATCAGAACCCACACCTCTTCTATGGCCTTTTTCTTGCTGGTTGGTGTTAGTAGGTGACACTATGCATCCATGCACTCAGCCTTGGAGTCTTCTGTGCTGGACACCAGGGGCCCGTTCCCCACAGCGGCAGGTGCCTGTTGAGTGTGGGCCCTGGGCTGACATCTTTCTGACCAGGTGGAGAAGGACATTCTGGAGCAGAACCTGGATGAGGCCCTGGAGAGCAAGCAGGAACTGGTGGCCCGCATCCACTCGCTGCGGGAGCGGGCGGTGGCTGCAGAGAGGCAGCGAAAGCAGGTGACCTTTTGCCTCTGGGGCTGGCCCGGGCTGGGAATGGGAGGGGAGAAGAGGGCGATCTCTCCAGTAGATGGAGATTAAGCAGTTTTGCTGGTCTGCTCACCCGCGCCTGCATAGTGAAAACCAACTCAGCCCAGAGTAAAGTCACAATCAGATGAAGAAGAGGCTGAACCTCAGAGTGATTTGAAGGGCTTATGGAGCCTTGTAAGAGCGAGGAATTTAGATGAGAGGAGGCAGAGAGAAAAGAGTAGTGGAAGAGAATAAGGGAAACTTATGAGTGTATTTGAGAACATTAAAACACAGCTCTGTGTCCACCATACACACGCCTTTCAGCAACTGAGTTCAATACAACCAGCACACAGCCCTGCAAAGTTTCCTCTAAGCCCGGCCCTGCAGGGAGATGAATCCACCTTCTCCTGCCCTTGAGCTACCTGACTTAATGGGCCTGGTCTCTTCTGTCCAGTACTGGGAGGAGAAAGAGCAGACCCTGCTGCAGTTCCGGAAGACGCAGGTGGACTGTGAGTTGTACAAGGAGAAGATGAATACTCTCCAGGGCCAGGTGGCTGAGCTGCAGAAGGAACGAGACCAGGTGACCCTGGGAGGGAAGCCGGGCAGGGCTGGGGGGGACACTGGTGCCCACCCTTGCTGCCCCTTGTGTGTCTGAGGGCTGCTGCCTCAGGAAGTCTCAGGCTCCACCTGTCTTGGAGGGCTCTGGTTCCTGGTTTTGGGGTCTCTTTCTGTGGTCCCCGTGAGGGTTCTTAACTCATCCATCCTGCCATCTAATGACATGTTCTGCCACCTTCCCTGATGTATACCCAGGGGAGGACATTGGGAAAGTCCACCCCGAGAGCAGGTTTGACTGGACCACACCCAGCTGGGTGCAGGGGTGGCTTCTGTAAACCCAGTATTCGTGAGGCTGAAACAGGAGGATGGAGAGTTCGGATATTGCTTGGGCAACTGACTTAGAAAGACCTTGTCTGCAAACAGTCAGGTGCTGGGGATGTAGCTCAGTGGCAGAGAGCTGGACCCAACCCCAGTCCTGGGGAACTAAAACAAACGTCCTGTGTGACATTCACAAGTTAAAACAGACCACGGTTTCGGACATGTCAGTAGGGGCGGGGACTCCGGTTAGTGTGTGTTGGGTGAGCTCACGACAAATGTGGACAAGCACATTTGTCCAGCAGGCACTCTGTCCAACTGAGACACTCTGGTCCCTCGCCTGGCCCTTCACAATCTCCACCTATCTGTCTTGTCTGTCTGTCCTGTTGGGGCGGCAGGCATATGCTGCGAGGGATGGAGCCCAGACGGAGATTTCTCAGAGCCTGCTGGAGAAGGACTCCCTCCGCAGGAAAGTCTTCGAGCTCACCGACCAGATCTGCGAACTACGTACTCAGCTACGCAAGCTGCAGGCACAGCCATCAGCCAAGGTGAGCACTCTGCAGCCGGGGCGGGGTCACAGTGTACCTCCCTTCTCTGTGAGGGGTCCCCCACCTAGCCCTGCCTCCTCAGCCCTACCCAGGCAGCTCCCACATCAACTATACTGCAAGTATTTGCGCTGTGTGTGTGTGCGCACATATGTACCTCTGTGTGTGTGTGTGTACACAAAAAAGACAGGGAGGGCAGACAGCAAATTGCAAGCTGTGCCAGTTCAGACTGAGGTGACTGTGAGTTTTATTTTCTCTGGTTGGCTCTGTTTCCCCCTCTCTTTCTGTGTGGATGCACACACCACCGTATACCCCAAAGACTATTTTCATAGCCAACAGGTAACAGTGCACATTCTCCACAAGCAATGAAACACTTTCGCAGGCTGCCGGGGACCACCAGCTTCCTTGGTGGTTGGTCCCGTGTCCCTGGTGTTCCCTGTCCTGTGGACCAGGACAGACTGTATCACCTGGATGCTGCTGAGGGTGGGGATGGCGGGGCAGGTGCGGCCTGGCCGAGAGCCCCCCGCACCCTGGGGCCCCTCTCCTGAACTCATGAGCGTCTGGCCATCTCTGGCAGCCCAAGCAGGAAGCCGAGGCCAGGGTGGCCTGTCCGCGGGGAAAACAGAGGCTGGCACGGATGCACGCCGTGTGTCCTAGGGACAACAGTGACAGCAGCCTTCCAGATTCCACTGAGGTGTGTGGCTCCTGCCGTGCTGCCCTCAACCCCGCGTGTACCGCCCAATGTGTGCCCTTTCACCTGGTCCCATGCTTCAGGGGGAAGGTTCTCTGTCTTCCCAGCCGCTGGCTGCTCCTCACAGCCCTCTGCCTGCAGCTGCCTGTCCAGTCTCCGTCCCACCTTCACGCGGGGTCTGGCCTATGTCTGTGCCTAGGTTCCTCCCCTCTTAGAAAATGTCGGTTAGATCGTGTGCAAGGGTATAGCCCAGCACTCTTGGAGGCCAAGGTAAGAGGGTCATGAGCTTGAACCTAACTCTGGCATCTTAGTGACTTGGTGAGTTCCTGTCTCAAGACAAAAATCTTTCAAAAGGCCTGAGGATGTAGCACCCCACACCTGGCAGGGGGCTCCCTCTGAGCTCACCTGACAGCCCACTGACAGAGGTTGGCTGCCTTCTGGAGGTCCCCTCTGCTTCCCCCGCCCTGTCACATGTAGCTTGGTCACCTAGGAGCCCCCCTGGGTCTTGGCAGTGCGGTCACTCTGTGTGGATTGGCTGCACACACACCAGGCTCTTCCATCACTTCCTCCAGGAAGTATGTCCGTTCTCCTGACCTGCTGGGTCACCCACACACCTGGTGTGATGGGTGCCCCTCCTTTTCTGTCCACTGGTCCCCTGCCCTGGGCACAATGCCTGTCCTTGTGCACGTCCGCACTGGAAAAGGTTTGGCACACGGATTCAATAGGCAGGCTTGTGTGTACTGTGCACACCTGCTGTCCTCATCAGTGCCTGCTGTGGGCACGGCCTCCACTGTGAGCCTCCTGCTCCTCGCTTGGCAGCCTGGAGCTCTGCCTCTCTGGGTCCCATTTTCTTTCAAGGTGAAATGGGACCATGATGCCCACTGCGTAGCGGCCTCCTAGGATCCACGACACCAAGCAGGAAAGCAGCCCCAGAGTGCCTGGCACACAGCAGGGCTCCAGACCTGTGCTCTCCCTTCCCCTTCCACATGTCTCTCCCCTCCAGTCCCAGCTCTGGTGGGACCTGAGCGCCACGTCCAGCCGTGAGCTGTCAGACAGCTTCCATTCCAGCAGCCCCATGCCCCCCAGCCAGCAGTCCCTGTACAAGCGGATGGCCGAGGTGTCCTGGGAAGACCCCGAGTCATTAAGGTAGCGTGGGACGCAGCTTCCAGGGGATCTTGAGCTAAACCCTGGCTGTCTGGGTATTACACGCAATTGGTCAGAAGTTGCTGGGGGCTCCAAGCCTTAGACAGAGCAGCCACAGGCCTGAGCTGCTTTCTGTGCTTTGCTGCAGCCTCCCAGAGACCCTGGAGGTGGACCCGGCAGTCCCTTCAGGGGCGAAGGTGGACGCCACAGAGCTGGATTATGAGATCCTTGACACAGCAGGTGAGTGCAGCCCCGCCCACCCATACCTCTGGGCAGCAAGGAAGGTGAGGGCCCAAGTGCCAGGGACACGGTGAGACCTCCTGGCAGGTAGAAGAGAATGAGATCCCTGCCTGGGCCTTGGCCTCGGCCACCAGCAAAACCAGCCTGCTTGGTGCCTCCATCCCACATGTGGTTCCCTGGAGGCCACAGGAGCTGTATGAGCAGGTGTGGCCAGCTCAGCACATGTATGCAGGTGTCCGCAAACAGTGCTCTGCTCTGTGGACACTTGGGCCTCCCAGGGTTTCCACAGGTGTCAGGCGCAGGGCCATGGAGGTTCCCAGCAGATGTACATGGCACAGACCACCACCCCCACCAAGGGCACCCCCACTCTTGGACTCTGGCCCACAGCCTCACACCTCTCCCGCCGCTCATTTCTTTGAACCTGGGATCAAGACTGGTCCTTTCTCCAGTTCGGGGCCCTGTGTCACCCCTTCACCTCTTCTACCACTATACACCTGGATCCGCTTACCTCCCACCTGGGATCCACGTCTTGGCCACCAAAGAGCAAGAGCATCCCACAGTGCACCCCTTACCTAGGGGGACAGGGAGACTGTGAGGTGACCAGAAACCTCAACTCTTGCCAACCCATATACATTTTCATTTGTGACAGTGACAAATTAAGAGTGCCCACTCAAGGCAAATTTAGACTAAGCCAGGCATGGTGGTGCTTACCTGTAATCTAGCACTCAGGAAGCTGAGGCAGGAGGATCCCCATGAGTTCAGGGTCAAGCTGGGGTACAAAGTGAGTTCAAGGCTGGCTCGCACTACAAAGTAAGACTTTGTCTCCAAAAATAAAATAATTAGCCTGGCCATGAGATCATGAATAAAGATTTGTCCCTCTTTATTTTTCTAGTCTTGGGACTGTGCATAATGCCTGGGTTTCACATCCTGATAGTGGGAAAGACCTTGAATATATCCAGATTGTATAATTTTTTTTCTGGTACCCAGAACTGAACCTAAGTCCTTTATAGCAAGCTACTTCCCCAGCCCTTTTTCAATTTTTTATTTTGAGACAGGGTCTCTGTAAATTGCCCCAGCTATACTGGAGCTAGCAGTTGTCCTGACTCAGCCTCCCAAGTGTGTCTCCTTATGCCAGGCTTTGGCTTTGAATGGATTTTTGCCTATGGCCCAGAACAGGCCACCTGGTTCTCACAGGCAGTTCCCAGGCCTCCGAGGAGGATGCACCTGCTCTGGGTCACAGGCTGTGATTGCTACATGCAGAGAAGTGGGCCCATGCAGGCGTACAGGCCCACATCAGGCCAGATCTGATTATTTTTTTTGAGATGGGGTCTCGCTTTGTAGTTCAGGCTGGCCCTGACCTCACTATGTAGCCCAGGCAAGCCCCGAATTTAGCAATCCTCCTGCCTCTGCCTCCTGAGTGCTGGGATTACAGGCATGAGCCACCACACCCGCTAGGCCAGATCCGATTTTTAAGTGAAACCGAAGTCTAGATTCTAGGTGAAACCTTCCTATCTTTGACTGACTCCTTCAAATGTTGCAAAAGGACACAAGCAGCCCTTGCTACTCTGACTTAGGGAAGGTGAAGTCACAGGGACAGAGGGAAGGGAGGAGGAGGAGGAGAGCACCTGGTCATGGGGGAGGCCCATGCAGGGTTGTGGCGGTGCAGTGGTGACCCCGAGGCCTGGCCGCTCAGCTCCCGCTTTCCTCCCAGACCTCCCCGAGCCTGAGGGCAGCCTGCAATGCTCCAGCCTGGACACCTCAGGAAGGTGAGCAGTGTTGCTGGTGGAGAGCGAGTCTAGAGGTGACAGAGCAGAGTGTGACTATCCCCTCACCTCGGGGAGGTGGGTGAGGACTTCCAGATAGCAGGGCAGAGGGGCGAGGGGACCGGCTTGCCCTGCCTGCCTGGGCAGTGCTGAGCTGCCATCTACCCTGTAGCAGCATCACCATGCGGCGGAGGCCGGCGCTCAGGATCCTGAGTCAGGTCACGGTGCTGGCGTTCCAGGGGGCTGCGCTGCTGGAGCAGATCAGCATCATCGGCGGGAACCTCACGGGCATCTTCATCCACCAGGTCACCCCGGGCTCAGCGGCAGATGAGATGGCCTTGCGCCCAGGCACCCAGATCGTGATGGTGAGCGGGCAAGGCCTAGCAGCTGGGCTCCACGCATCCTCTGGGGCATGAGTGTACCGCCCTGCAGTTCCTGTACTGTCCAAGGCTGATGGAAGAGGTGCAAGCTGGGTGTGGGGATGCACCCATGTAACTCCAGAGCTCTGGGGGCTAGGGCAAGAGGCCAAGAGTTGGAGCTCAGCCTGAGCACTTGAACAACTTGGGGAGCCCTTGTCTCAAAACATAGAAGGGTTCACAAGTGTTGAGGTATAGCTGAGTGGGGAGATCCTGGTTCAATCCCAGACAGAGGCTGCCATCTGTGGGAAGGGTGACATGAACAGTGACTCGGGCAGAGACACACACTGGGCACCCATGCAGTGTACAGGGCTCTGTAGCTGTCCTGCCTCATGCCCTGGGATGAGGCCTGTGCTTCTGTGCTGGGCCAGGGACCATCAGAGGTTTTCACAGTAAGGTAGCCTGCACCTGCCCCAGCATCCTGAGTATAGGCTGGGTTCTTAGAGTCTTGCTCACCAAGCCCTTCGCCTGCACACTCACCCTCAGGTGGACCATGAGGCATCAGTGCCACCATTCAAGGCCGCCCTGGAGAACACCACACTGGAACAGGCAGTCCGGCTCCTCCGCAGGGTGACTGGCTTCTGCTGCCTGTCCGTGAAGGTCAACACTGAGGGTACAGGCACCTCCCATCCAGTCAGCTTCAGCCCCAGCTGGCCACACCCCACTGGCCCACAGCCAGGAACAGCCCAACCAGGCTGTGCCCTGTCTCTGGGACCCCCGGGGGCAGCCTCCCACCTGCTAACTCCAGAGGCTTTGGGAAGCCCTTCTCTCCCTCCCACATATACCTTCTAGAGCCTTCCCTGTGTGGGCTCAGAGGTCTGTGTTTATTAGTCCTTTCTTAGGGTTTTTCTTTTTCTTTCTTTCTGTCTTTTTTTAAAAATCAGATTATAAGAAGCTGGTCCAGGACCTGGAGGCCAAAGTAGCAACCTCAGGGGACTCGTTCTACATTCGGGTCAATTTGGCCCTACAGGCGAAGGCCGAGGGAGAGCTGCAGGTATACTGCAATGATGTCCTGCATGTCACTGACACCATGTTCCAGAGCCGCAGCTGCTGGCACGGACACCGCATCAACCCGTACACCATAAAATCTGAAGAGCATGGTACCATCCCCAACTACTCACAGTGAGCGGCTCTCCTGGTCTCTGCATGTCCTCAAAGAGGCCCCTGGGCTATTGCTCACCAGACCTGGCTCCATGGGTTCTCTGGAGGCTTCTCTCCATACAGAGGAGCCTGCTGCCCAGAGACATGGTGGGGGGGTACACCACAGCAGGGATCCCACTGACCTCTGCTGCAGACCAAGTGCTTATGGATGGTGCCCTATCCCAAGGACACCAACCTCAGGCTGTTCTAGAGCATCCTAGGTGGAGGCTTCTCAGTGCTATTGGTGTCTGGTGTTGCACCAGGCACTGTAGGATGTTGAGTGTCCCGGCCTTTACACCCACTAGACACCAGCAGCATCCCAGCCTTAGTTGTAATAGCTGAAAATGTCTCCATGTGTTGCTAAGTGTCCCCTGGAGTGGAGGGGCGTCCTCCTGGTTTGCCCAGAAGGGTAAAAGCACTATGTCTGAGACAAATCCTTCATCCTGGGCCAACTGAGCCCAGTGCTTGGCTCCCTGGGGCCGGTGCTGAAGCATCATCCTAGGCAGCGGATGGGAACCTCAAAGATCAGATGCCCAGAGAAGCCTGCAACCCTGCACCTCCTCCAGTGGTGGCTGCTGGCCTCACCCGTACTTCGAGAATCAAGGCTCCTAAACCGGCGCTCAGTCCTGGCTGCCACCTCCAATTAAACTAGCATCTGCAGGACAAGCTGAGGCTTTGGTTCCTTTTCAAGCCCCAGGGACTCTGAGGGCTGCCAGGGTGGGGCGGGATCACTTCCCTTGCCAGTGCTGCTGGCTGAGGCAGCTCCAGCCGTGGGTCATGGCCTCTCCTGTCCACACAGGGCCCAGCAGCGCCTCATCGCCCTCATCCAGGACATGACCCAGCAGTGCACTGTCACCCGAAAGGTGAGGATTGGGCCCTGGGTGGGCTGGCAAGGAGCTGGCCAGGGGCCCATGTAGAAGCATGAGCCTCCATCCCTTCATGGCCCATGTCAGCCTCCTAAGGGCTGCACCCCTCACCCAGCCTGCAGGTTGAGTCCTGCTCACCAAAACGAAACTTCTGGTTCTGGGTTTAGGGTCCCAAGCCACCTGTTCTCCTGTTCTTTTCCCACCTCTCATTTGCTCAGAGCTCAGGCACCTGTGTTCTCAGCTGCTGAGTGCTTCCCGCTCCTGGCACTGGGCCCAGTGTCTGTGGAGTTCAGCATTGCTGGGCTGTGGGCTCTTTGTGCTGCCCTCTGGCTTTTGCAAAGCCCTGCCTGAAGCTGTCTCTGTGGACCCTCTCCTGCCTCTTTCCCCTGGTATAGGACCTGGCATCCTGGCAGTTCAGGGCATAGCCTGACATTGCGGGAGCCATGCTGACTTTCCTGCAGGGTGGGAACTATTGATGGCCTCAGCCACTCCCCTCATCATCTCCCGCCCCCTCTGGCAGTCTTCCGGGGGCTCACAGAAGTTGGTGCGCATTGTGAGCGTGGACAGAGCCAGTCCCCCAGTGTCGTCCTTCAACGAGGGCCAGTTGGACCCTGGCAGGGTGAAAGGTGAGGCTTGATGCGTGGCCCCAGGGCAGTGGCCCCAGTACTGAGGGCCTTTGGGAATCACTGCAGGTGGTAACTCCACCAAGAGAGGCCTCTGCTATAGGGCGGTTTTTGTTTCTAATATAACTGGTGCCCACGTGTCTTTCCAGACAGCAACTTAACAGTGTATCTTTGATACCCTTTAAACCTCACTCCCTGTTTCTGTTTACTAGTTTTAGGATTTTTTAGACAGTGTCTCATTATGTAGCCTAGTATGACCTTGAACTTGTAATCCTACTGCCCCAGTATCCGAAAGGCTGGAATCACAAGCAGGCACTCCATGCCCAGCTAAAATTTACCTTTGCTCTTTCTTTTTTCAATTTTTCTATTCTTAAAAATTTATCATCTTCCCTATGTATACGTTGATGACATTTGTAACAGCTTTTATTTATTTATTTATTTAGTCATTCATTCATTCATTTATTTTTTTGCGGTACCAGGGATCAAACTCGGGCCCTTGTGCATCCAAGGTTGGCATGGTACCACTTGAGCTAAATCCCCAGCCCCTTCAATTTTTCTTAGTACATATTTGCAGTACATAATGATTACATTCCTCGTGGGGAATTGGTACATGTACATAACATGTCGTAATTCTTTTTTGGTCCTCTTTCCTTCCTCCCCTCCCTCCCTCCCTCCTTCCTTCCTTGCTTCTCATCCCTACCCTCATTCCCACCCTCTCACTGTGGTGCTCAGGATGGAGTCCAGAGCCTGGCACACCCTAGACAAGCGCTGCACCACTGAACTAGTCCCCCAGCTCTGACACTCTGGTGAAACAGTCCAGAAATCATCCATACAATTACACCAACAGCACTTTTTCTGGACTAGTAAAACCTGAAAATTGTCACCTGTTCAACATGATAAACCCCAGTGAACCCCGGCAGTGCGAGTTGTTGGTGTGTGCACAGGATATGATAGAGGTCGGGTCGCAGGGTCCTGCTGAGCAGGTGAAACTGCAGAATAAAGAGAAGTGAGTGAAATTGAGAGAAATCTAAATCACTTTCAGTTGTGTTTCTTTCTCTCTTTTTCTTTAGTGCACATATGCCTGCTGAAAACAGAAGGGCAACATAAAAATTCTAGAGAGGAGCCCTGGGAGGGGGCAGGGCCTGTACTCTGGTGGGGGAGGGCAGGGCCTGACGAGGGACAGGGCCCAGGGGAGGGCAGGGATAACGGAGGGTGCCTCGGGGAGGTGGGCGGGACCGAGGTGGCAATCAGGGCGAGGCTAGGGGAGCGCTGGAGTGAGGAGGGGCTGGTGAAATGGGCAGGCCTGAGGGGAGCGTGGGAGCGAGGCCCTAAGTCCTGCAGGAAAACCTGGCTCCTATCCTCCTTGGGAGCCAAACCAGGAAGACGGAATAAACCACAGCTTGCAAGGAAGCTGGGCCTTAAAAGCCGCCTAGGTTTAATCAGTGGGTGCAAGGGATCGCTGGACTGGCTGTGGGGTGAATGCTCAGGCTGATGGAGCTCAGGGCGCCTATGCCTGGGCGCTGGACTGCAGCCCCCGCAGCCTGCAGCCTGGCTGCTCATGAACCTCTCCTCTGCAGACCATGCCAGCCTGTGCTTCTGGGCAGAGAGCTGCTTCACCCTGGCGCCCTACACCCTGGTGCATCCCCACAGGCCCACCCGGCCCCGGCCTGTAATCTTCTTGCCCAGGATGGTTGGGAAGATCCTGAGCAGAAAGCTGTGCCTCCTCCAAGGATTTAAGAGGTGCCCAGCAGGTAGGCTGTACTGTGTGAGCCCTGGGTGTGTGTGTGTGCTCTGAAGGGGCATCCAGCCACACAGCTCTGCATGTGCCTGTGTGCGTGTTGCCCTGTGTGTGTGTGTGTGTGTGTGTGTGCGCGCGCACACACACAGGAAAAGGCCTTTCAGAGGCTGCCTCTTCTTTCTCGGAGCAGCCCTTCCTAGGGCCACTGTAACAGACAACCACAGCCTGGAGGATTTAACAGGTAGAAAATGGTGTTTTGCAGCACTGGAGCTCAGTGGGGCCCTGTTGTCTCAGGCTCGCACAGCGCCTCCTAACCTCTCCAGTGATCCTTCGCATCCCTTCTCTTGGCTGCATCAGTCTGTCTCCGCCTAGCAGTCATGGCCTCCTTGTCCATCTGTGTTATCACCTGGTTGCCCTAACCCACTATGGCTTCACCTGGCCTTCTGCAAAGACCCTGTTTTCTAGCAGGGCCCTTCCTGAGATCTGGATGGACATGAATGAGAGGCATTATTCCACCTAGCATAGTCATGCTGGCACACCCAGGGTAACAGCAGAATGGCATGGCAGTGTCCGCTCAGAAGGATGGCAAGGTTGGCAGGTGTTGGGTGAGACCTATGGTGAACAGGGCCCTGGCCCCCTCTGTACATTTGCAGAGGAACAGAGGGGGCAAGTGATGTCCAGGAGGTTCCTAATTAGCATCTTTACCACATCCTAGTGGCCCTTAGGGCCCTCCTGCTCTTTTAGAAGCAGGCAAGTTTATTTGCTGGCAGACCCAGCAGAAGTGATGTTCCAGAGCCTGAGCTCTGATTTTGTTTTCATGATTGTATTGCTCTTCGGGGAGGATGGGGAGCAAACAGGATTTTACAGGAGCAGAATGTGGCACAGGGTGGGGGTACAGCCAGATGTGGCTCTTGTAGCTTATCTCTAAGATGCAGGGAGGCACAGGCAGCTATGTTTCAGCAGTTCGTCTCCTGGGCACAGTGACCTCTGTGGGTCTAGCAGGAGGGTCATGCCTTGAACTGTCAGCCTTGAGCCATCAGTCTCTGCCATGCCTGGGACTGTGAGTCTCTGCTCCCCCCTCCCCCCATTAATCAGGAACATCGTAAGTTTGAGCTCATCCTGGGCAACTTAGCAAGAGCCTGCCTTAAAATAAAAATAAAATAAAATAGCCAGTCGTGGTGGCTCACACCTGTAATCCCAGCACTGGGGAGGCAGAGGCAGGAGGATTGCTGAGTTCGAGGCTTGCCTGGGCTACATAGTGAGGTCAGGGCCAGCCTGAACTACAAAGCGAGACCCTGTCTCAAAAATAAAAATAAGAATAAAATATAATAAAGGGCTAGGGATATAGTTCAGTGTAAGAGCTGTAGGTTCAACCTTGTAAGGATAAAGAGAGGAGAAAGAGAGGAAAGACAAAGAGAAGGGAAAGGGGAAAAAGAGCGAGCTGCCTGAGCACAGTGGGAAGGCTGCATGAACTGCAAAATGGCCCAGAGGAGCAAAGGAGTCTGTGAGGTGTATGGGGTAAGCTGGGGTCAGGCAGACAGGTAGGCGTTGGTGATCAGGCAAGACCATGCAAAGGCCAGGGCACAAGCCATGAGGAGCCAGAGCAGCTGCATGGTGGGCCTGGCAAAGACAGGGTGGCAACAGTGGGCCACATGGCTTCATAGAATGCTCAGAAAGCAGTCACTGTTTTTAAAATGGGAACAAAAGCCAGGCCTGGTTTATGGACGCTCATCTTGAAGGCGGAATGAGGGCGACTGGAAGAAGGGCCCAGGTAGATTGAAGGGATGAGGTCAGCCACCGGGGCCTGGCACAGCCACTGTGGGAGGGGGTGACCCCAAGCTGTGTGCCAGCCGGCAGCCCCAGGACAAGTGCTTCTCGGGGATGATCAGCCAGGAGGGCAAGTGTAGAACCAAGAGAACCTACTCAGGAAGAAAGCTGAAGCAGAGGGTCTACAGCAGGTCTATTTGGGAAAGCACCCTGAGTCTCAGTACTAGGAGGACATGGGCTGGATCTTTCTGCTGCGGGGGCCTGTCCTGAGCTGGGGCATTCGGCAGCATCCCTGGCATCAACCCACTGGGTGCCATAGCAGATTCCTCCCAACCACCACCAATATGACAACTGAAAATGTCTCCGGGTTCTGCCAGGTGTCCTTGGGGGTTAAAATTGCCCCTAGATGAAAGCAGTGACTTCAGGGGTCCCTATAGAGCTGCGTGTGTGACCACCCAACCCACTGTCACTTTCAGAGTACTTGAGCCAGGAGGAGTATGAGGCCTGGAGCCAGAGAGGGGACATCATCCAAGAGGGAGAGCCGTATGGTGGCCACTGCTGGGTGACCCGCCACGCTGTGGAGTCGCTCATGGAGAAGGTAGGGGATGGCAGCTCCTCTGGGGCTGGGGAGGGTTTGGGAACGAGTGACACCCCAGCATGGGGTTCAGCAGGAGGGATAATGCAAAGTCTAAGTCTTGTATGTGCCACTTGGAATCCATGTGATCTTGGTCCTTGAACCTCAGTTTCCTCACTCAGGAGATGTCTAAGTGTCCGCTGCAGAGTGAACAGAACAGAGAGAACCACTCATGTTTCTGCTCCACGCAGTCTGCCTTAATCCCACAGGCTTGCAGTTCTAGGCTTCCCCTTCCAGGGGAATATCAAATAGCTGCAAACCCTTAGGGCTGTGCAGCACGCATGCAGGGACAGACTGGCCATCTTGCTTCCCCATCTCCTCCATAACTGCCCTCTCCCACTCCCGCTCCCACCCTGCCCCATCCATGTGCCTCTCCTCTGAGGCTGAAGCTCACTGGCTGGGCTCACTCCATCCCCCTTCTCCCCAAAGAATACCCATGCCCTTCTGGATGTCTGGCTGGACAGTGTCTGTGTGCTGCACAGGATGGACATCTTCCCCATCATCATCCACATCTCCATCAATGAGAAGACAGCAAAGAAACTCAGGTAGGTGTTGGCCAGGGCTGGGCAGTAGGGACTGGATGGGCACCCAAGCCCTGGTGGAGCTCAGCGTGCACCTCATGACTGAGGGGCTTCCGATTCACAAGGCTCCTGTCTTGAAGTGTGGAGCACTCTTGCCACAACCTCTGGACAAGTCCCCCTGCCCTCCCGGCCCTAACTCCACTGAGGCTGCACAGTTCTTGCCACTGTGCATCATGGTGAGGACCTAAAGTGTTGAAAAGTACTCCTGCACTTGGTTTCTGGCTAGGGACAAGCAGATGTCCTACTGCCCCTTATACTCCAGGGAATGAAATTCCATTCTAGATGGCCTGCCCCCACGAATGCAATGCCGCTTAGAGCTGGGCTTCCTTGCAAGGTCCCTGGAGATGGGGACACCGTGTTGCATCCAGGGGTTTGGGGCAAGTGCCCATGAACCTCCAGCCTGGGCTCTGTCCTGGGCAGCGGGCATGATGGCTCTCCTGGCTGGCCTCACTTCCCCTAAGGCTGTACCATCTTACTACACAGGAAGGGCCTGCATCGGCTCAGTATCTCAGAGGAGCAGCTCCTGGAGGCCGCTAGGCAGGAGGAGGGGGACCTGGACAAAGTGCCCTGCCTGTACTGCAGCCTGGCCCCCGAGAGCTGGAGTGACCTGGACGGGCTGCTGGGCTGTGTTCGCCTAGCCATCGCAGATGAGCAGAAGAAGGTGGTGTGGACAGAGCAGAGCCCCTGATGACAATGTCATGCCCTCCGAGGCTGTAGGACCTCTAGTGCCCATTAATGCTGCTTGTCCTTTGAGCCAGGGGCACAGCTGGGGCTGCTCAGCACCCAAGCCCAACTCTTCCTGGGGTCTAACTGTGCACCCTCACCCTGTGTGAGTCATGAGTGATCAGGTCCCCACACTGGCACACCCTCCCGTAAGCCATTGCCACCGTTGGCTAGGGCTGGGTGTAGGCTTACTGTGCACCCTGAGGACATCTCGGCAGGGTGTATGGGGGCCTCTCAAGCCTCTCCAGGCCTCCCAGAACACCCGGACAAGTGGTTGCTTGCTCTGATTGTGGGGGTTGCTGCTTCCTTTCATATTCAAGGTGTTGAGGAGCACCTGAGCCAGCTGGAGCTGCTGTCCTGAGGCAGGACAGAGGCGCAGAGCTGGACAGCAAGACCCTAGCTGGCTCCTGATAGCTAAGAGCTGCTTTGGTACTGCTAGGTCATAGGTCCGACCTACACACCATGCTGGTGCACGTTCACTTATGAACAGAGTCCCTATGAAGGCACCACATGTCCACACCTGACTCTGGGAACTGCAAGAATGTTCTGGAGAGTTGGCCACAAACACCTCTGGACAAAGTAGCAGTCTTCCTTGGCTGAGGACTGTACCCCTCCACCCCTGGTCCTGGCCCAGCACTTTACCCTACCTCCAGGGTGTGGAAGCAACCCTGCCCAGTCCTATGAGCACCCCAGCTGCCTGACTCCTACCCCAGAGACTGCTGTACACTAAATGTCATTCTGATGGTGTCTCTGAATTGGGGTGTTATACCAACATTCAAATTGCTATTATCATAAGTGAATTCAGTAAATAAACTTGTATTTTACTAAAATCAAAAGACTTTACAGTGCTGGGGTCTGTGGCTTCCTCCCCACACCAGTATGGAGTTGGAGGGAAAGAGCATGGAGCCCCACCAAAGGAAGGGAACCCACTTCTAGGTTTGTCCAGGCTGAGCTCACATGGCAGCAGAGGCAGGGTGGGTATGCAGCCAGGAACTGGTGTGTCATAGGAGCCCCAACCACAGGGGTGCACTGTCCCAGCTTCCTCCTGGTCACTCTTAGAAAGGAGGAGTGTGATCCCGAAAGAACACAGGAGCAAACTCTGCTGCCAAAAACCGGTGAGAACCCTGCTGGGATTCTCCTGCTGGGGAGGTGCCTGATAATGGGAGGCTGGACAAGCCAGCCCCAGGTGGGCCCGAGATCCCAGTAGACCGGGCAGCTAATGTCCACGTGGCACAGGAAGGCCAAGCCTCCTGTGCGTGAAGGGCTCAGAAAAGAGAGTTCAAAGCACACTCCTACCCCTCCATCTACAGACAGAGGGGCAGGGTCCGCATGTGGGTCTCCCTTCCAAGAGAGGCAGGAAGGACATCCTGTACATCAAGGAACCACCTTAGGAGTGGAGGAATGGAAGGCCAAGCAGGTGCCCCGGGGACCTTCACAGCTCATTGTGGAGTGGCCGGCACTGTGGAGAGAGCTTTTCTTCCAGGACACCATCGGGGGCGCACACCCAGGGGTCGTGGGTAGCCCACTGCCACTTGGCCAGGAGGGTTTTCAGCATCTTCAGCACCTCTGCAAAGCGGGGGTCAGCGGCCAGGTTCTGGGTCTCCTGGGGGTCACGCTTGCCATCGTAGAGCTCCCAGCGCTCCCGGTAGTAATAGTGGTGCAGGTCCTTGTACCAGCTAGTGGGCTGGCCGGCCGTGGTGCGGTTCAGGAGGTCCTGAAAGGTGGGTGAGACATAGAAGTCCTGGTCCACGGGAAACGGCATTCTGAAGTTGAGGTTGTGCACAAGGTGGAAATTCTGGTGGTACACAGAGCGCATGGGGTAGGACATGGTGACCTCATGGTAGCTCTGGCTGCCAAAGACGGTAGCCCAAGGGGGCTCTTTCTCCAGTGCTGGCAGGAGTGACTGGCCTGTGAGCTCAACAGTCTTTGAACCAAAGATGGCATACTTGGGGTAGGGGATGGAGAACCAGTCCAAGATGGTGGGCGTGAGGTCTGCAAAGGAAACATATCACAGTGAGGTCCCTATAGAAGGGCTGAGTCTAAGGTCCTCATATCAAGAACTTCTGCCTGCATCGACTCTCTTTGAAGCTGGTCGTCTCAGGGGCCCTGATCTGGTGAGAGTTAGAGTTTTACAAGTTAGTATCACAGGCAGAGAAGGTCCTACTCACTCTGTGCTATAGTTACAGTGTCCCTGGCATGTGGGTAGGGCCAAAGGGAGCTGTGGGCCCCAAGTTGGTCTAAGCAGGGCACAGTGTGCTTCCACCAGCCCCATATTCACCCCAGCCTCCAAGTTTCCAATGCCTGTAGTCTGTCTGCCTACTGGCAAACAGGTCTAGATAACCTAGGTGTTCTGGGCAATCGAAAGGTCACAGGGGCTCTGGTCCATAGGAAAGCGTGGTGGGATGGATAGTGGTCCAGCAGATGGAGCCCCAGGCCCAAAGTGCCAACAGCCATCTGGGAACCTGCCAGCCACTCTGGGGGCTGTGATTCAGCCATTAACAAGTCACCCAGATGATTTGAATGCTCAACCCTGGGATAGGTGGCTGTCTCTTCCTTGCCCATATGGCAGAAGCACCCCTTGAGGTCATGGGTGCAGAGCCTGGCACATGGCAGTCCCACCATGCTCCTCTCCGCCACTCCCATTAACAGAATCATACCTAGGAGGCTCACATAGGCCTTGCTGACCTGGCCCCAGCGTTTTGGGTGCTCTGGGGATGACACCAGCAAGGGCTCAGCGGTCCCCGGCCAGTACAGGTTGGTCCTGCCGCTAGGGAAGGGGATCCCATTGTCTGACGTGAAGATGACCAGTGTGTCATTTAGGACACCGGCTCTGTGCAGCTCCTGCAGCACGAGTCCAATCCCTGTGGGTGGAGGAGACGCAGGTGGGGTCAGCCACTGACACAAGAGGGACATGGGTATGTGCCTATTCACTGCTTCACCACCTGGCTGCTTTACGGACCTCAGGATACCAGCACAGGCCACTTGCCCAGCCCACTCAGCTCCCTGACCTCAAGCAGATGGCATAGGGCTTCAGGGACCTGGCCTACCCCAGTACCAGTCACATCCAGACAGCCACAACTGCCCCGTGCCAGTCTCTGTTTCCTAAAATGTCATGCCTGGCCCATGGACCAGAGGATCCCCCTGGGCAGGGCTTGAAGAAACAATCTCTTCTGCTCCCCTTTCTGAGGGCTCCCCTGGTTAATGGCACCAATAGAAACATGATAGGATCAGGGATTTAGCTCAGTGGAACTGCACCTGGCTCTCAAGTGCAAGGTCCTGAGTTTGATCCCCAGTGATGGGGAAAAAAACAGAAACATGATAGGCACTAACTTTTTTTTTTTTTTTTTGAGACAGGGTCTTGCTTTGTAGTTCAGGCTGGCTCTGCGCTCACTATGTAGTCCAGGCAAGCCTCGAACTCAGCAATCCTCCTGTCTCTGCCTTCCGAGTGCTGGGATTATAGGCGTAAGCCACCACGCCCAGCTAGGCACCAACTTCTTACATGGAGGTGAATGGTATCCCCCAAATATCTATCCAGGACCTGCAAATGTGACCATTTTGGAAAACAATACTTTGCAGAGGTAGGTTAAGGATCTTAGGATGAGACCATCCTGAAGTGTCCAGGTGGCCCTAAGTCCTATGACCTGACTCCTTAGAAGGGACGCAGACAAAAGAGGGAAAGACACACAAGGAAGTCATGTGAGGATGGAGCCAGTGCGACATGCTGTAAGCCAATGGACTCCAAAGACTACCACCTCTGGAGCCAGGAGAGACCACCAAGGCTCCTCCATTCATGCTTCAGCCTCCAGAGCCATAATAGGACAAAAGCCTGCTATTTAAAGTCCCCAGTCGGGACACTGTTAAAGCAGCCATTAAAAAAGCACCTGTTGTGCTGGGTGTGGTGGCTTACGCCTGTAGTCCCAGTACTCGGGAGGCAGAGACAGGAGGATTGCTGAGTTCAAGGCTTGCCTGGACTACATAGTGAGCACAGAGCGAGCCTGAACTACAAAGCGAGACCCTGTCTCAAAAAAACAAAAACAAAACAAAAAAAAAAACCATGCTTCCTGCGTTCTACATCTGCATCACTCACACAATTCCAGACTCCAATCTGATTCAGATTCCTTCACTGGAAGAGCACTTGGAGGCTCCACCCTAACCTTGGCTGCCCCAGGCACAACTCTACAGCAGAGTCCACTTAGGACTTGGCCTCTAATGTGGCTCTGCTCCACCCACGTTGAGGCTGTCTCTACTGGCCCTGTTACCATGTAGATTTGAAACATCCCCCAGTCTTGTGTTCAGAGGGAGGGCTTCTGGAAGGCATTATATTCATCAATATATTAGTCCATGATGGGTTCCCAGCTGAATCTGCTGTTGGGGATGGGGCCCAGTGAGGTGACAGGTCACTGAGGGTGTGACCTAGAAGGAAATCTTGACCCAGGCTCTTCCCTTTTCTCTCTGGTTCCTGGTTCCCATGGGATGAGCAACTGTCCTTCATCAGGCCTTTCTACCATGTTGTCTCTGCCCTGGAGCCAACAAACTATGGACTAAACCCACCTGAACTACAAATCAAGTAAACCTCTTTACATTGTAGATGTTGGGTGTTTTGTCCCAGTGTTTAAAAAAAAAAAAAAGGTGGGGACCAATATACCCTTACTTACACCCTGCTGCTAAGGGAACTACCTGTGTTCAGCTCAATCTAGCTGAGCACCTGGCCTAGGATGGGGATGGAAACCTTGACATACCCACTGTCACATCCTGCAACCCACCTTGGTCCATCCGGCCGATGGTGGTATACTGAGCAGCCAGATCAGCTCTGGCTGCTGGGGTGTCAGGGACAAAGTAAGGCACCTGGGAAGAGCAGGGAGGTGGAAAGTCAGGCTTAGAACAGACAGACTGGGATGAGGGAAAAGAAACTCACCCTTGCATCAGGATAGGAGAAGCGCTGCCCGTGCTGCCCCTGGGCCCACCACCATCTTCCTGTTGTGTACAGCTTAGCAGAGCAGCCTTCTCTGGATGTCTCACTCTGAGCCTCCATGGCTGTGACCCCGTAGAGGAGATGTGAGGCCATTTAGTTAGGCACCCTCTCTCTAATGTGCTACTGTTACATCACTGGGCCAGTGCTGTTCTCGGTTCAGGGTTTGGAAACATGGCAAAGGTCCTCCTACCACCACATCCTGAGGGTCGTAGGTCTGGGGTGTCCAATCCGGTATGCGCCCCATGCCGCTCTCCCCGTTGCCAAACTTCTCACAGAAGGCTCCGTACTGGGGCTGGGAGTGCCCACAGCGGTGTGGGTCATGAAAGGCCACGTAGAGGAAGAAGGGCCTAGATGTGGGAGGAAGGAGGCTCTGATCGAGATCAGGGTCAGTCAAGCTAAACTCCCACCTGACTTAGGTCATGCCTTTATGATCTTCCCTGCGAAGTCCTCTCTGTTTTTCTTCTTGTGGTCTTGGGGATTAGACCCAGGTCCTCCACACTGATCTGTACCCCAGCCCTTTTAAGAATTTTTAAATATTGAGACAGGTTCTCATTAAGTCACCCAAGCTAAGCTCAAACCTACATTCCTCCTGCCTGGGCCCCCTACAGTACTGGGATTATAGATGTATATTACCACACCTGTCTTGATGTCCTATTCTTTAGGCAGGAGTACCCTCTTAGGTTGTTTTGCTTTGTTTTGATGAGACAAGGTCTCACTACATAGTCCACGCTGGACTTGAACTCACTGTGTAGGCCAGGCTGGCCTTGAACTCATGGCAATCCTCCTATTTCAGCCTCCTGGGTTCTGAGATTGCAAGCATGCACCATCAGATCTGGCTCAACCCTCTCAGTTTTGCCTACTCTCCTCTACCTGAGTCTCCCTGGTACCCTCAGTTTCCAACTTTCCTCACTAGACTGACTTGTGTATACATGATCTTCTCCTGCATGCCCACTTAAGATGTGTGTGGCTGCTGGCTGCAGGGAGGAAACTAGGCAGGGGTGTCCTGTACCTGTTGTCCTGCGTCAGCAGGAATTTCTGGACAAGCAGCTTAATTCTAGTGATGTTCCTCCCCACCTGAAGCACAGAGCCATTCTCCTCCGTGTAGGCAAAGTCGAACGGGTACACGGCCTCTGGGCCCACATGTTTCTTCCCGATGATGCCTGAGGGTGGGCAGGGAGATCCATCCAGATTCTGCCCTGCCCCTTTTCCACCCTGAGGTCCTAACTGGGCTACAGGTGCTTCCTTCCCAGCCCTTGGCTCTCATGAAGCCTCAATCAAGCCAGAAGCACCCAGCTCAGGTCCTGGGGCTAAGCGTAGAAGGGCTCAGGATGGCTGCAAGCCAGGGACCTCCGGGGCCTGCAGGGTCCCCCCTCACCTGTGCGCACACCAGCCTGGTGGAGCAGCAGCGGCAAGCTCTGCACCTTGTCAAAGGAACTGAAGTGGTGCACATCCTGGTGCAGCCCATACATGCCATTCTGGTGCTGTGGGGGAGGGGCAGCTCCGTGAGGTGGGGCAGACCTCCCATCTTCCCTCCCTGTGCCCATCAGGCACCCAGGGCCTCCTAGTACAGCAGGCCAGACACAGGAGGAAACTCAGCCAGATGGGTGGCTTTTATTTTCTCCTGCAGGTGCACCTGCACCTCCTGACTTCTTGGTTATGATCACATACTATACACTGAAAAGGATGGCACAGTTTTGCAGTTTTCATTTCCTAGTTTTTCTATATGGTTAAGGAAATCATCGCACATGCTAAAACTCATAGGGAAGAGCCACTTCCCGAGTGCTCTGTGTATCCACATTTCCCACTGTCTTCCTCATGACGCCCAAAGACAGCAGTACTCAAGTGTGTACCACTGACGGACAGAGAAGCAAAGTGTGGTTCGTCCCTACGATGGGATACAACTGGGTCATGAGAAGGGAATTTCAAGTCCTGCTGCACTGTGAATGAGCCTTGAGGATGTGACGCTCAGGAAAATAGCCAACCACTAGGGCAAAAATGCTGTCTCATTCTCTGCTATGCATCCCCAGAGTTGTAAAATTCAGAGAGAGAAAAGTAGAGCCGGGGTTACTGGGGCCAAGGGAGGAGTTAGTGTTTAGAGGGCAGAGTTTCCACTGGGGAAGATGAGAGGTTCTGGAGGCAGACACAGGGCAATATAAATGCCCTTAATACCACCAACTGCACATTCAAAATGGGGTGAGATGGTGATTTCATCACAGTGCGGACAGACTGCCTTATCAGCAGATCTCACCAGCCTGGCAGTGCCCACCACGCTATGCACCCTATGCACAAAGCCAAGCTCAGTCAACCCCATGGTGACCCTTCGGGGGACATCTTCCTGTGCCCTCTGTTTTACACATGAGGAAATGAGGCACACAGAGGAGCTGCCACAGCAGTGGGCCAGGCTCTGCTGACACCCAGGGAGGTGGCATCACTGGCCCAGGTCTGTGGCAGGGCACCCACCCTCCTGTGCCTTCTTCCCGGCCCTGGCCCATCTCACCTGCGGCAGGCCAGTGAGGAGGCTGGCGCGGCTGGGGGAGCAGCTGCTGACGGAGGTGAAGGCATTGTGGAAGACAAGGCTGCGGCGTGCCAGGGCATCCAGATGAGGGGTGGCAATGGCACTGTTGTTGTACACGCCACTCTCAAAGCCTCCATCGTCCGCTACAGAGGACAGGAGAAAGACAGGATTCAGTGGGCTGCCGAGGGCAAGACCTGGGGTTCTGCTGCACAGGCTTGGGCTAGGGGTGCCCTGGAGACCAAGGTACGGGGCAGATGAGCCCTGAGTAGTGTGACAGTGAGGGCAAGAGACCAGGCTAGGGTGACACCAGGTGCACAGAATACTCAGGCGGCCAGGATACCCAAGCAGGCACACCTAGCAGGCATGACATATGGGTGGATATGTTACTAAGCAGGGATGATACCCTGCCAACCTGGTACCCACAGTTGACAGGAAGGCACGGTATGCTTCAAGGGGATATGGTACTCTAGCAAGTGTGCTCCCTGGGGCACATGGCACCCCAACAAACCCGACAGCCATGCAGGCATGCTCCCTAGCACACATGACACCCCAGCATGTCACCATGTGGGTGCTGACATGGTGCATACTGGGTGACTCTGGGCTCGGCAGGAACTGCCTAGGCAGCAGCCAGCACCGTGATGCCCAGAGCAACCTGAGGATATGCAGGCGTGTTTCCCACCACAGCCTCTCGTGACACAGTCTCTTTCCCCAGAGGCCTGGGGACTATCAAGACTGTCTCATTCAACCCTTCATCTTGCACAGAGCAACTGGGCCCCAAGAGGTGAGATGCAGCCCCTGAAGCCACACAGCTGGGGAGGGGGGTGCAGGGACAAGTCTGGCTCCATGACTTCAGCAAGCTCCTTTTCTCTGCTCTGAAGTTGAGAGTGTCTGGGATACCCCTGAAGACGCCAGAAAGAACCTTAGAGTCAACATCACTTTCCCACCTGCCTCAGAGGCAGTGCCTTCCACAGACAGGCACTTCCTCCACACTGTGGAACCACTGAATATGAGCTGATGGTTGCCAAGCAGCAGGCAGGGGACCCGGGACAGCCTTACCAGATCACTGCCCTGTCAAACCTTCTCAGGATTGTCAGTTTGCACAAGGTTCTTCTACAAACTAAAATCTGTCCACCCCAAATCCCTAGGGTGAAGAACCCTTAACTCCCACATGACCGTATCTGTTGATGAGGGTGGGACTGTGTGTGTGTGTGTGTGTGTGTGTGTGTGTGTTGGGGTTGTGCTTGCAGTACAGGAAAGTGAACCCAACCCATGGCCAAAACATGCTACCCAAGCACTGCACTACTGGGCTATACCCCCAGCCCTTTTAAATTATATTTTGGGATAGGGTCTTGTTGCGTGGTCCAGGTTGCCCTCAAATGTGAAATCCTCCAAATGTGGCCTCAGCTTCCCAGGTGGCTGAGATTACAGATGGGCAGCATGACACCTGGTTGGTTGATGGGAACTTTAATGAAAGTTAAATGAAATCTGTCATTAGGGTGGATCTAATCTAACAGGCCTATGGGGACAAGTTAAGAGTGCCCTCATCGTGGGGTCGTCTGACCTGGGACTCTCAGCTTCCAGAAGTGTGGGAAAAGAATTTCTGCATAGGACACCCGTTCCCATGCTAAGACTCAGTCCTAGTAACAGTCCCAGCAGGATGAGGGCCCAGGGCAGATTCTCCATTAGTGTTGGGGTGGAGGGGGCGCTGTTTATGTTACAATCATCTGAAGGGTGCCCAGAGACCGCAAAGTTAATCAGAAAGTGTGGGCCTGGCAGGGAGCCAGTGCCCACGGGGTTTGGGTTATCACAGGCCTTGGTCACCCAAACAGGAAGTCTTGTGAACAGCAGGCTGTGGCAACAACTTGGGGTTTCCGAGTGCGGCACAGGCTGGGGAATTGGGCAGGAAGCACAAGCCAGGGCACTTGGGCCCTCTGGGGTATGAAGAAGGAAGATCAAGCTACTGGGGAGGGAGGGGGAGCTCAGGGTATCCAGGCCGCGCGTCCCACTCCCCCTGCGGGACCTGTGGCCCATGAGCTCTGCACAGCCGCTCAGCAGGCCAGCCTGGGGATCCAGAGTGGCCCTGGGTGCTCTGAGTACGGGCAGCGGTAAGGGGCCGAGGCGGGAGCTCTGAGGGCCAGGCTGACCCCTTCAAGCCCACAAAGCACGAGCATGGGGAAATAGGCGAGGTGTGGGCGTAGCAGTGGGACAGTGAGTGCCAGGCACGCAGGGGTCAACTTTGACCCGGGTGGGGACGGGGGCGCTCCGCCTGCATTACCGGGGGCGGTGGCACTCACCGAGGATCAGCAATACGTTCCGGGGGCGCGCCCTGCAGAGCCCTAGGAGCAGCAGAAGCAAGGAGCCAACGGGCCCGGGGCGGTGCATGGCGGCCTGCGCGGGTCGGGTCGCATCTCGAGCCCCGCCCGCACCCTGGCTCCGCCCGCCCCGTCACGCGCGCGCCCGCCCCGCCCCCAGGCCGACTCGGGGAGACTCGGGAAGCTGTGGTGCTCCGCTCGGAGTAGGTCCGCGCCGGGGAGAGGCTGGGAGCGAGGCCGGGCCGAGCCGCCCGAGGCGGAGCCAGTTTGGATCTGGGGCCAGCCTTGCAGCGAGGCCCCAAGTCCCGCGTCCTGTCCGTCCCAGGCTCCTGCCTCTCTCAGTCCCGCTGGGGCCTGACCAGCGCACAGTCAGCCGGCGTTGAGTCCTCGCCCTGGACCCCGGCTCAGGTCTGGCTGCATCGTGGGGGTGGGGAGAGTGGACTTTGTCCAGAGGGATGCCCCGGGGCGGGGTGGGGGTCTGAGGTCGGCCCTGCGCGTGGGACAAAGAGCCAGGACTCCGGATGCTGTGCCCTCAGAGTGAATGGGGAAGCCCCTGATGTTCTGGCAGCGTTAACTGTAGTCCCCCGTGCCCCTCTAGGGCCATGGGTACCACAGATGGGGCTCGGTAAGGTGTGGGGTCATACCTCCACCCTCAGCACCGCGGCTTGCACCTGGAGATCTCAGAGTCTTGGGGCATCCTGCCATCTAGGCTGGGGGGAGGGGTGGATGCCAGGGACCAATTTTTGCACAGTGTTTGTTCCGTCAATTTCTCTGGAGAGGGAGAAAGAAGATTCTGATGGGAGGAAAAGTTCTTCAGGGTTCTAATGAAGAAGTAGTTTGTCTAGTTTTATCCGTGAGAGCTATTGGAAGGAGAGGCACCAGGATTTGAGCAGGTGGGATCCAGGATGGGATCCAGGTGAGACCAAGGGGATACGGGGGCACCTCGCCCCTTTGCACAGGTCGTGGGCGGCTTTTCTCAGGCCATCTGGGGAACTTAGCCCCCCTGGCTCCTAACCCCCCCATGCCTGCTCTTGATATCCATGGACCCCTCCTGGCATCGCTGGGTCCTCTGAAGACCAGCCTTTGACTGCTCATTTCCTGCCACACAGCCCCCCTCCCACACACCGTGATGCCCTCTTCTATGGACTCCCTGGGTCAAATCAGGCACCGCGGGTCCCGCATGGCCCTCAGCACCTGCTGCTGCTCCATCGCGGCCTGGCAGAGGAGACTGCCCATCCTGGTATGGCTGCCTAAGTACTCGCTGCAGTGGCTGAAGATGGACTTCATTGCTGGCCTCTCGGTTGGCCTCACAGTCATTCCCCAGGCACTGGCCTATGCAGAAGTGGCTGGACTGCCTCCCCAGGTGAGCCATCTGATCTCCTGCCAGGCCTGACCTGACCCAGAGGCAGAACAGGAAGGCTTGTACTTCTCTGGGTCCAGACACCTCACATGTCTACTGCAGGGGCCCAAAGAACTGTTGATCTGTAATCCGCAGTGCGTGACCGTCTTTGGGAACTGAGCTGGTTGTGTGTGGTCTCGAGGGATGACTCATATGACCTTAGGAACACTTCCTTGGACTCACAGACATAAGTACCCTGGCCTTTGAGCCACCTCTGCTCGCATTTCAGTTGGTCCTCAGCACTCTGAGGCCCTGTTTACTACAGATTCACCATGGCAACCAGTGGAGAATAAGTGGTTGGCCCTGCCTGTGTGTGTCAGGGTGCACAAGTGCACAGTTGACACCCACACGTCCCTTGGACACCAGGGATGTGGGTGGACTGGCCCAGGGCCCCTGATGCTCCCTGCTCTCTCTCCCTGACAGTACGGCCTCTACTCTGCCTTCATGGGATGCTTTGTGTATTTATTTCTGGGCACCTCCCGGGATGTGACTCTGGGCCCCACAGCCATCATGTCCCTTCTGGTGTCCTTCTACACCTTCCACGAGCCTGCCTATGCTGTGCTGCTGGCCTTCCTGTCAGGCTGCATCCAGCTAGCCATGGGATTCCTGCGTTTGGGTAAGAGCCTGCCTTCCTTCATGGGCAGAGTGGTTTCAGTCCTGCTCTTCCGGTGTCGTCCCTGACCTCAGTGGTTCCCCCTCTCCATTCCAAGGCTGTCTTTGCTTGGGTACCCTCAGTCCCAGGCTGCTGTGCTCTGCAGTGAGGCCAGCATACTGGGAGGACTGCTAGGGCTGCAGACCCTAAACACAGTCCAGATGGGCTGTGTCATCCATGAGCGCTGAGCTATTCTTCAGTCCTGCCCAGGCCCCCTCTGCCAGCCTATGCTCCCTGCACCCTCTGGAACCCGGAGGAACTGGGGCCAGCTCTCCATTACCTTTTGGCTGCCAGGATTCCTGCTGGATTTCATCTCCTGCCCTGTCATTAAGGGCTTCACCTCTGCTGCTGCCATCACCATTGGCGTTGGACAGATCAAGGTAGGCGCAGTGCCCATGAGGGCTGTGCCCTCTCACTGAAGCCAGGTGGCACAAAGATGTCTGGGAGCAGAACCAGAGTCAGTTCCACAGTTGGTAGCCTGGAAACATCTTGCATTTACCTCTCCTCTGGATTGAGAAGCATGGAATGCTTTCCTGGGTTCTTCTCTCTGGGGGAAGTTGCATGGTGATCAGGTTTGACAGCAGATGATTTGGAGGCCCATAACTACACCCCTCAGCTCTTGCCTGAGTTTTTGTGCAGGCTGTTCGGTTGTCCTCATAGGGTGATTCTGTTCTGCCTTTATCACACGTTTACCAGCAAAACGTATACCACAATTTCCACCAGCAAATCACTTCCCCATGCTAGTTTACCTAGGTGGCTTTTTTTGTTTCTTTTAGTTTCTATTTAAATGCCAGGATTTTTGTTTCTGTTCAAGGAGCACCAGAATCCATAATCACGTTATCCCAGGCTGTAACTTACTTCTGCTGATGTCCCTGGGCCTTCTTAATCCCTTGAGGCAGGATTGGCTGTAGTACCCACTATTGCACGTTGTATAAGTAGCTGAGTGCCCAGCTGGGGATGTATGGGATCAAACTGAACTCTGTTCTATAGATGGGGTCCATGGTGGTAAACGCAAGGCCATGTCTCTGCTTATGACCCTGTCTATGTTTTTCCTTCTCCAGTGTGGACAGAGCAGGAGAATCTAGGGTGCAAGACTGTATGGATAAGAACAATGCACCTCTATGCTAGGCCCTGGGTTATGCTTTCTGCATCTTTAATTCACACCTAGGAGGAAGGCACATCATGGTGTCCATATTAGGAGGAAATACAGAGTAAGGTGTGAGAGAGTGATTTGGGACTTTCAGGAAACATTTTTAGCATCTTATTCTTTCTCTAATGATGGAATTGAAAAATATTCTTTTCTTTCTTTCCTTTTCTTTCTGTGGCACTTATGGGTTGAACCTAGGTCCTTTCCATTGAGCTACATCGGCAGACCTTTTCTTTACATTTTGGGGACAAAGTCTTATTACTTTGGATCCTCCTGCCTCAGCCTCCCAGAGTGCTGAGATTATAGGTGGGTATCACCGCACCCACCTCTTTTTTGATTTTAATGCCAGTGGAGGGTACCTTCTCATTCCTACTCTGAAGTTCTAAGAACTTTAATTAGGTCAGAACTTTAATTAGGATGCATCCAGGACATAGTCACCCCCAGTGTATCTACCTGTTCATGTCCCTCACCTCAGTATTTGCAGCAGTTTTGGGGCCGGAAGTCCCTAGGATATCCTGGTCAGTTTGCCTCCTATACCCCCTGCTGGGTCTCTAGCAGGACAAAGAGCTAAAGCAGGGAATGGAGACCCTTCTCTCTCTCTCCCATAGGCTGAAGGACTGTGGTCACTGGGAGGCCCTGACTTGGCTGGAACCCCGTCCCTATCCAGGAAGCCAGTGGAGCTGCGGGTTCTACCTGTCTCACTGTTCAGCTATAGAGCCATTTTCCTGTTTTAGTGTATATGCTGCCTGAGGGAAGCACTAGAACTGGTTTCCTGCTTTGGAGTCACCCAAACTAGTTTTTTATTTGAAATGTGCCACTGATGCTGGTTTCCCCAAGATCATGATCTCCTGCCCTGGGGTCCAGGCACCCAGGGGGTCCTTCCCAGGCAGAGGGAGAGATGAATGGGGCAGAGTGGAGGGAGGGACACCCCACCACCAGCCACAGGCAGGTTCTAACTAATTCTGTTTGAGCAGAACCTGCTGGGTCTGCAGAACATCCCCAGGCAGTTCTTCCTGCAAGTGTATCGCACCTTCCTCCACATTGGGGAGACCAGGTACCTTCTGGCTTCTTTCTTCCCCAGATAGGGACACCCTGCCTTCGGGGCCTCTTCCCACCCTGACCTCTGTCTCCACCCAGGCAGTGTTTGTTCCTCTTCTGAGTTTTGCTGCTCACTCTAGGCCCCAGAGCAGTGCTGTCACATCACCAGGCAGAGGGTTAGACAGGCAGATGCCTGGTCAGCCCAGACCTGCTAAGTCGGGATGGCACTGTAGTGGGAGTCCTGTGGGTCTGAGGAGCTACCACCAGGCCCTCAGCACCACAAGAGAGGGAGATGAGGCAGACAGCCCCCACCCCCCAGGCTCTTACATCCTGATGCCATGGCACAGGCCCAGAGCGCTGCTATGCAGAACTTGGCTGCCCAACCTTGAGGAGGGACGGAGCGGTGAGGGCCCTGCAGAGCCCCTCGCTCCTGCCCAGCCAGCGGAAGTATCCCCTTCTGTCCTGCTGGGACCAGAGGAGGGAGCTGAAGGAAGTGGGTGGTGGCCTGGGAGTGGGCCAAGTCCTGGGCCTCCCCTCTCTGATCTGCTGCTGCCTCACCCACTGGGCCCAGCCAGTCCCTGGCTCTTGAGTAGGGGCTCAGCCTCTGGGGCAGTGGAAGTGGGGGCTAGCCAGTCTGAGAGGGTCAGACTGAGGTGCCAAGGGCCTCACCCACCGATTATGTAGTCCAGGTCTCCCTGCAACAGTTGGGACAACTGCGGCCTAGAGGATGATGCCCCACATACCATGGGGTAGGAGTTCCCCTGCCATCTTGATGGGGCTTCCCAGCCCCCAGCCTGTTGAGTGCTGGCCCTTTCTATGAGCACAGTTTTTGAAATCAGCCAGGGCTGTGGATTATTTCAGAAACGACAAAGAGCAGTCAGGGGGAGCTTTCCGGCAGAAGATCCCTTGGCCACCTGGCCTAGTGGTGACACGTCCTCTGCCTGCAGGGTGGGTGACGCTGTGTTGGGGCTGGTCTGCATGGCGTTGCTGCTGGTGCTGAAGCTGATGCGGGACCACATGCCTCCTGTGTACCCCGAGATGTCCTGTAGCGTGCGGCTCAGCCGAGGGCTGGTATGGACTGCCTCCACAGGTGAGGGGCCTCCTGGTTGTCGAACTGGGGCTGCACGTGGGGGTCACTTGAGAAGCCCCAAGTCCCATACCCTAGGGAATCTTTGGCTGGCACTGACTTGGACCTCCAGATGCTAGAAACTCATAGACGGTTTGTTGTCATGTTGTTTGGGCAGTACCAGGGATTGAACGGGAACTCCCACTGAACTACAGCCCTACCCTTTTTTATTTTTTGAGTCTGGACTCACTAAGTCATTAAGTTGCCAACAGTGGGCTCCAGCTAAGGGTGCTCCTGCCTCAGCCTCCCAGACTACTGGGATTACAGGCATACACCACCATGTCCACCTCATAGATGGTTCTGATCTGCCTCCAGCCCTAGGAGTACACATCTCCAACAGTGGTTCTCAGGCAGAGGTGACTTTGACCCCAGGGGACACTGGGCAGAGTTGGGAGACATAGTCGGTTGACAGTGTCTGAGGATGCTAAGTTGGTGGCATATAGTGGGTATAGGCTAGGGATGCCCCCAAGTGCCCTGTGGCTCCCAGCTTCCTGCAGTGGAGTCAGCTGCGCCCACATACTGGCAGGGCCCAGGTTTGAAAACTGCATCTCCAAGATTGCAAATTCCACTAGGCCCAGAGGCTGTGTTCTGTGTTTAGCTCTAGGTATGGGGCACGTGGGCTGCGTGATTGACAGGTGGGTGGGCAAGGCTGAAGCAAAGGCTGTGGGTGGGGGCTAGCCTGGCCTCGGCCTGCTGAGGGCCACTTCTGGGGAAGCTGGGTGCTGGTTGGTGACACCACAGAGGAAGGCCCACACAGAAGAGCAGAGGTCGTCTGTAAATCTTATGGGGAGTGAAAGTGGCCTGAGTGTTGCCCTGCTGTTGGCGGGCAGGCAAGAAACCACAGCAGTGAGAAAGAGGAGTGTCAAATTAGCACTGGGGTCCCTTTCATCGGCCCACTGGTCACCCACCAGGTTCTGTTACACAGTCTGTTATGCTGGGAGCCCGGTAGGGGAGGAACAGTGGAAATGTCCCTTTTGGCCTGGGTTTGATCCTACAGAGTTGTTCCCTGAAGTCTGAGCTTTAAATCGGCACCATGAAGCAGTGGGGAGCACCCAGTTCTGTGGAGCAAGAAGTGTGCTGGAAAGGACTCAGGTCCAGCCTACTTCCAGGGACTCCCCAGCTTAGATGTGGCTCTGAGCTCCCACCACACCAGCTCGCAATGCTCTGGTGGTCTCCTTCACGGCCCTGGTTGCATATGCCTTTGAGGTGACCTTATGAACCCCTCAACAGGTGGACTGTATTTAGGGCAGGATTGATTAGGAGGAAACCCCAGAGGGTTGGGGAAAATCTGAAATTTATTGTTCTGACATATCCTAGAATCACAAGGCCCATCACACAAAAGGCACCTACATGTGGTGGGCAGGGGGTGCAGTGAGGGAGGCTTAGGGTGTGGCTGTTGTGGTTTCTGTGAGAAATGCCAGACCAAGCATGCCCAGCAGTAAGAGTGGCATCAGGCTGTAGAGGTGGCGCCCCACCCCAGGATTACCCAGAAAAGGGTACTGTGTTTGGGAAGTCTAGAACCACTGTGGAATGACGGCTCTGAATGAGCATGAATGCCAGAGACACATGGTGTGGGCCCTTAGCTACTTCCAAGAATGGTATATGGAACCCTGAGAGGGCAGGTATTCCCCTGTCAAAAAAGATTTCTTATTGTTTCATAGTGCTTGGGGCTGAACCCAGGGCCTCGTGCATGCTGGGCAAATGCCTTACTAGTAAGCTGTGTTCTCAATGCTTTTTTTTTTTTTTTAATTTTACTTGAAGACATTCTCATTAAGTTGCCCAGGCTGGCCTTGAACTTGAAATCTTCTTGCCTCAGCTTCCCACATGGCGGGCATTAATAGATAAGCAGCACCACCCCTGGCCAAGGAAGGGCTTTTAGATGCCAAAACACTGACAGAATGTGGTGGCACACACTTGTGACCCCAGTAGTAGAAAGAGTGCCAGTCCTTGCCCTGGCTACTTTCCTGTGTGTGCCAAGACCAGTCTCAACCGTGTTCCCTCCACACCAGCTCGCAATGCCCTCGTGGTCTCCTTCACGGCCCTGGTTGCATATGCCTTTGAGGTAACAGGACGCCAGCCTTTCCTTGTGACTGGGGAGATAGCCAAGGGGCTCCCTCCCTTGCGAGCCCCTCCCTTCTCAGTGACCATGGCCAACGGGACTGTCTCCTTCACTGAAATGGTGCAGGTGAGCGGGTGTGGACCCAGGAGTATGCCAAGGCTGGGTCTGGTTCTGGGTCCCTGATGCATCTTTTTGGTGATGGGAGGTGCCACCCCAGTGGGGGGAGGCTGTCCCCATAGGGAAGAACCTCAAATGGGACACAACTTCCAGGGCACCACCCCCTATTTCTGTCCTGGGCCCCATGGTCCTCCTGCTTTGGACACTGGCACAGGGAGCATTTGCAGATTGTCTTTGCTGCCTCGCTCCTCTGTGACAAGGAGGGTTTTCCTGGTACCATACGCTCACACCTGTGGCTGCAGTGCGCCAGTCTTCTTTGCCTGCACCACTGGGAAGAGCTGGTCCCGCTTTTCTCTGGGTACTGCTGGGCCAGACCTGCCTCTCCCTGTACGTAGGAGGGCATTCACTGCGTCAATCTTCTCTCACAGGGCATGGGGGCGGGCCTGGCGGTGGTGCCCCTGATAGGGCTGCTGGAGAGCATCGCAGTGGGCAAAGCCTTTGGTAAGATGCCTGCCACCTGTACTGTTGTTTCCTCGGAGATGCATCCGCAGCTCACGGCCTGGCTGGGCTTCTTGCTTTCTTGCATGCATTTGTCTGCTTTCGTTTGTAAAATTAGAACTTTTTTTTCTAAGTGTTATGTGTTCATGTTTTAAAATATGGTACGTTTATAAGGATGGCTTGGACATCTCTAATTTAAAAATCTAAAATCTGAAACCTTCAGGGCCATTGTGACATATGTTGTACTTAACTGGTAAAGGTTGAAGGATT
>PVIC010009056.1:0-46538 GCA_004025085.1 Thryonomys swinderianus | reverse complement strand
AGAAAGAAAGAAAGAAAGAAAGAAAGAAAGAAAGAAAGAAAGAAAGAAAGAAAGAAAGAAAGAAAGAAAGAAAGAAAAGCAAATAAATAAATAACAAAACAAAACCAGAACTGTGTTTGTGCTATGGTCAGGTCACAATTATTTAAAAAGTCCACATCCACCTATCCTATCTTTGCTTTTCCTTACAATAGATTACTAGCAAATGCAGATAATCAGATATGGATCCTGATAACCAGACATGATAACTTGGAGGTGAGAAAAGAAGGGGCAGAAGCCTTTTAAAAGCTAAAGGAATCTCACCATCAACATTAGCTTAGAAATAAATTAGTGTCATTTATAGAATGTTTCATTTGTGGAAAGTTTTAGTCTTTATCAGTTAACAACAAAGTTACAACACTGCATAAACCTATGCCAGTGTTCCAAAGCCCTAATGTGCATGTCAGTCAATAGGCAGTCTTATCAAAATGTAGATGCAGAAGGATGGAGTCCATGATTCTGATTCCTAATAGTTTCTCTGGTGATGCTGATCCTATTGGCCCACAGACCATCTCCCAAGGAGCAGCATCCCACACCATACCAAGCCCTTCTTCTTTCTGTCTGAGACACAGAAGTGAAAAAACTGTGATTGGCATCAAGCTTCTCCAGTTTCTAGTCAATTCTGTAATTTCTGCCCTGGAGAAACTGAGGCAAAGAAGCATGCTCTGAGTCAGAGCATGTCAGAGTCAGAGTTGGCATCCTGGTGCTGGTCCCGTATCCACCACTCCTCCTTCACCACCCCTACTATTGATGTAGAAAGAAAATTGAAAGAGTGGCTTACCCTTCACATTTTGCTGACACTGGCTCCAAAATAGACTCATTTGCAGGGATAGTCCTAGAGTGTATAGGAAACAGTCCGCCAATAACAAGTGTATGGTTTTTGGCATCTACATAGCCATTCAAATCAAACTTTCCCAGCAACCTGCAGGTCTGCTCTTCTTTCTTTTCTTCACCTTGAGTGCCCAAATCAGCCCATAAAAATGCAAGAAATCCTAGAACCAAACACTTCTTTCTCTTGGCCATTATAAGAAGATGAGCTTTGGGAAAATGACTGATGCTGAAATAACGCAAGTTGTAATTAAGCTCCTCGACAGAGCATCATGGCATATTTGTATGTGTGGCTGTCGTCCCGGTGGACTTGGCTTGCTGTTACTTGCTGCATAATTGTCAGGTCTCAGTCACATCACCTCACAGTCACTTGCAATTTATGGATCTGGATTGGGAGCTGAGTAATCCTTTTGAAAAGAGCCTGATGAAAATCTCTTATGCTTAGCAATAATATAAAATGACTCAACATTGGGCTTTGCAGTGAAAAGAGTCATTTTATTTTGTAGAAATTGTCCTTTTTTTGTTCATCATTATCAACTTTATTCACTATCACTTCAGCTACCCTGGTGAGACCTTCTCATGCCCTAAAGGCACCCATGTCATCACCAGTCACCAAAGAGGTAACATTAGGCCAAGCTCTTTGCTCACTTAAGGTTTTTTTTTTTTTTAAGTTGACTGGAAAACACAGAATTTGGACCAGAAGACATTCTTTTGACTCTATGTCCTGCCATTTTTATTAGTGCAATGGTGACAAAAGAACCTCATCTCCTCATCACAGACTAGAACCATAGCCCTGCTCACTAAATTTACCTTAAGCAAATTTTATAAAGCCTATAACAGTTCAATGAACATTTTCATATGCATTATTCTCTTCAACATGCCCTTTGAGATAAAGTGTTATCTCTGCTCACATTGCTGGTCCAGATGCCTAACCTCAAGGTCTCTCCTGAGAATCTTATCTCCTGCTTTCCTTTGTAGGCCTTTTACACAGACACTACCTGTCTCTCTCTCTAGAGGTCAATTTACCCTTACTCTTAGTCTCCTTCGCTGCCCCTTCTAAAACATTTCCCTTCAGATTATAATTCATAGAGTATGTCAAGAGTGCGACTCAGCAAAAGAGCCAGGAGCAAAAAAAAAAAATGTATGAACTTTTTTATTATGTAATTTTACTCCAAAGAATTTATCTCAAGGAAACAAGAGAGATCCAAGAAAATTTGATGCATAAGAATGTTGAGTTCTGATTTACTTACAATAGTATAAAAGTGGAATAAACAAAAGGTACACAATAGGAATTTTTTTGAGAGAGAGAGGGTCTCGCTTTGTAGTTCAGGCTGGCTGGGAGCTCACTGTGTGGCCCAGGCAAGCCTCGAATTCAGCAGTCCTCCTGTCTCTGCCTCCCGAGTGCTGGGATTACAGGCGTGAGCCACCATGCCCGGCACTGTGGTTTGTGGCATTGATTGCTGGTGGGTGTGAGTCTCCATGCCCAGCACTGTATGTGGTTACTGGGATCGAACTCATCACCTTGTGCTTGCAAGGCAGGCGCCGGAACGACTGAGCTAACCCTCTGGCCCTTCTAATTTTAATTTTTATGTATCTTTTGAGACAGGGTCTCACTAAATTGGCCAGACTGAGTTTGAACTTGCTATACTCCTGCCTCAGCTTCCCAGAGTGCTGGATTATAGGAGTGCACCACTAAGCCTAGCTTTGGGATAGATGGAATCATTTTTTTAAGTATTTCTTCTCAGGTTAATGAAATCAAAGATCCCTATCCTATTTTTTTTTTTTCTGAGACAGGGTCTTGCTTTGTAGTTCAGGCTGGCCCTCAGCTCACTATGTAGCTCAGGCAAGCCTCAAATTCAGCAATCCTCCTGTCTCTGCCTCCCGAGTGCTCGTATTACAGGAGTGAGCCACCATGCCTGGCACTGTGGTATGTGGTATTGATTGCTGGTGGGCATGAGCCTCCATGCCCAACATTGTATGTGGTTACCGGGGATCGAACTCAGGACCTTGCGCTTGCGAGGCAGGCGCCGGAACCCCTGAGCTAATCTTCCGGCCCACAATAGGAAATTTTTAATCAGATATGATCTGTTTACATGGGGGAATACAAAGGAGCCATTTAAATCATGTTCTAAAAACACTTTTTCACAAGGGAAAAGCTTGCACTATGCTTAAAGTGTGGACAATAAATGATAAAGGAGCATAGAAAACTTCAGTCTAACTTTCTAAAATTTAATGTTATTTTATCTCCCTCTCTCACATATATAGTCCCATTAAAAAGGCAAGTGGGGCCAGGGATTTAGCTTAGTAGTTCCAGCACCTGCCTCACAAGTGCAAGATCCCAAGTTTGATCTCTGGTACCACGCACCACTATGCCAGTTGTGGTGGCTCACATCTGTAATCCCATCACTCAAGAGGCAGAGGCAGGAGGATTGCGGTGAGTTTGAGGCCACCCTGGGCTACATAGTGAGTTCAGGGCCAGACTGAACTGCAGCGAGACTCTGTCTCAAAAAACTAAAATAAAAATAATAAAAAAAAAGATAAGCCACTAAAAGCCAGGCATCAAAAAAAGGAGGAAGAAAAATCTCTTTTCCTACTACCTTAACAAGTCATTGCCATGTTTCCATATTCATTTCTAGTTCCAATCAGCGAATCAGTACTCATCCAATATTTTTTGATGTTAGACTATGTGTGATTTGAATTTTCTTTTTTATATGTTCCTATGTTTTCACATGATTTTGTACACTTATTTTAATTAATAAATATTACTTAAAAGAATTCTTTTCATTTTTTTCCTCACAATTCCTCCACAGATGTTCATTCATATGTAACTGCACATGCACACACACATCCCACACACAGACCCTTGACACCCTGATACAACAGCATTACCCTTCACCTGGGCTGCACCTCCCTGTCCACAGAAATGTTTTTTCCTTTGTGGGATTCACAGTGAAGGATTTCCACTTCACTGCTTAGATACAATCTCCATACAATCCTGGGGGAGTTTCAGAAGAGATTCCTAGTTTGCTGCTGAGGTCCCAGTCAATCCTCCCACAGCCCACTCTGCTTTGCAAGTGAGCTTGCAGATGACACTAGTCCTTAGCAGATGTCTCACTAGTCTCACCTTCTAAAGGGCAAATGGTTCACAGGTTTCCACCCATGCATTCAAAATGTTGCTGACAAGACTTAAGAGACTGATTTTTGGGGAAATCTGGCCCCTAGGTAGGTTTCAGAGGTTGGCTTTATTCAAAGAAAGTGATGCTCCAGGGAAAACCTTGCTCACTCACAGCCCATAAGGATCTGGGCCATAGCTTTCCTCAGAACTATTTGAAATACTTCCTCACTCATTTTTAATTGAATTCTTTATTGGTATATTATATATATAAACCCTACAATCACACTCAACATTGGGGAATTTGTACCAGTATATGACATGTTAATCCTCTTTTTTTTTTTTTTTTTTGAGACAGGGTCTTGGTTTGTAGTTCAGGCTGGCTCTGAGCTCCCTATGCAGCCCAGGCAAGCCTCGAACTCAGCAATCCTCCTGTCTCTGCCTCCCGAGTGCTCGGATTACAGGCGTGATCCACCACAGCCGGCACTGTGGTATGTGGTGTTGATTGCCAGTGGGCGTGAGTCTCCATGCCCAGCATTGTATGTGGTCACCGGGAATTGAACTCAGGACCTTGCGCTTGCGAGGCAGGTGCTGGAACTACTGAGCTAAACCTCCGGCCCAATCCTCATTTTTATGCATATCCCCACCCACCCTATAACCTCCCACCTCCTATATACATGTGCTTTCTTTTTCTTTTCACATCATATTTATTCTTTAACCCTCCCTTCTTACCAGAAGGCAGCTGTTTCTGAGCAATTAGCTCTTTCATTGCCAAGGTTACCCTGTGGCAAAGGTATGTTTATCATCAAAGCTGATTTGTCTTAATCCTTTGGGGAAATGTGCTATGGACTATGAGAAATCATTAACACAAATCATTTTAAGCTTTATGAATCATAATTGAAAACTATTATTTTATACATTACAGATTATTTTTACATTCCTCATTCTTCCTCCAGCTCAGGAACTAGATCCAGGGTTGGTAAGGCTCCTGATTTATGCAGAAGCATCTAGTATCCAGTGGTTTGAAATCTTCAGGATGATGCTATATTTTACCAGGGCCACAGTGACTGCATCCTCCAAATGTAGTAGAATTCATGAAAGATAAGGCAAAGAATAGGAAAAATAACGTTCATGCTATCACTTGGAAGGTTTTTATTTAACACACAACAACGGCGTTTAGCATCTCAGGTGCCTTTGTAACAGTCATATTGTGTGACTATTTTTGTTTTTTCACTTCACAAATGAAACCATGAGATCATACAGCTAGAACATGCTAAAGTGCAGACACCAAAGCCCCACGTCCTGTCTTGGACTCTGTAGTGAGAAAAGACCCTGTCCAAGGCCAGGAAGTGGGTCTTAACTAGTCTCTTCGCTGTCTGTCTCTCTCATCTCTTGGGAATTTAGGCACCGAAACAAAAGGCTGTGAACTAATCAGTCTTTTCTTGGAGTCTAAGGATCATAACAAGTCAGTAGTGTTTTGGTTTGGTGTGATATTTTTCAAGGCTCAAATTCAATGACAACTTAGTAACATACAGGCTAAAGCAGGCATAGCAAGGTGTTTTGTTTCCTATCAAGGTGAGATTGTTTGCTCTGACAGTACTTTGAACCTGGTTGCCTCTTCTTTAAACCTCTGACTTTAAGAACACCCAATTCAAGCCAGGTATGATGATACACACATGTAACTTCAGCATTCTGGGAGGATGAGGCAGGAGGATTGCAAGTTCAAGTCCAGCCTGATCAACTTAGTGACAGAGTCTCTGCCTTAAAATTTAAAACTGAATAGGGCCAGGCTTGGTGGCTCATGCCTGCAATCCCAGCACTTGGGAGGCAGAGGCAAGAGGATTGCTGAGTTCAAGGCTTGCCTGGAGTACATAGTGAGTTCAGGGCCAGCCTGAACTACAAAGCGAAACCCTGTCTCAAAATAAAAAGAGAATACAAGAGGGATCAATCCAACATGGCTGACTAGAAGAGTAGCAAAAGAGAAGTTTAGAGAAGATTCACAGAAGCCAGAGTTCTGTAGTGAGGGAAGCTCTTACTCTCCAAGTCGGAAAATTAATCTGAAAAGTGGGGGGGGGGGAGTGATCCATGTAGATTAGACCTAATATGTGGATCCCTGAAGAGAGGAAGTGGAGCTGCAGCAGCTGGTCCTCACAGCCCAGCCCCTGCCCCTCCAGGGAGCAGCCAGTAAGAGAGCATCCAAATAGCCCAAGGGCAGAACAACAAAGGCGAGATGAGGAGGTTGGACTCCTGGGTCACACTCCCTTTGTACCGCCTCCTTCTCCCCAGACCCTCTTCTCTAAACACCAAGAAGGCTGCAGCCCAGTGGCATCCTCTCCAACAAACGTCCAGGGAAAGGGAAACTCCTTTACATACACCACGCGACAGGCAGTCTAACCTTGCTCACATTCTACTCCTTAAATGCGGAGGGATCCGGGAGTAGTACATCAGGAGTGGTTTAAACTTCAGAATGGCACTTGTGTTAACACTCAGCACCAGGTTCCATCTGTCCTTCACAGGCTTGGGCCCCAGCAGAGCCTTTTCCTCCTGAGTGACACAGGTTCTGTTCAGCATCCACTTCCAGCAGAGTGCAGTTTCCCTGCAGCTGAGCATATGTTAAGTGATGCATCCTTCTGCCTCCATGAATTCCATGATCTCTTTCTTGTCAACTTCCGCAGCAGCCCTGTCAGAACCGGAAGCCTCACCATGTCATATCGCACTGTGGACGCCACTTCTCTTGCAAATTTATCAAACCACCTTCCACTGGCTTTAAATTCATCACTTATTGCACTTGTAGAGGAGGATGTTCTTGCAGTAAATCTCTGTGTAATTTCCTGGCTTTTTCACAGATCATGGTTACGTTACCACTGTCACCTGCCAGCTGTTTCTCATTCAACCACACTAACAGCTTTTATCCATCTTTTCCAGCACTTATTGTCCTCTGCTTGTGGGAACCAGGGGAAGGGAACGTAACTAGAACCTAAACTAGAACCTTTCATTAGGTTCTAGTCTCCTGTGAGTCGGTGGCACACGGCGAAATAATAAGTAGGCAGAAACGAGGTTCACTGAGGATAAGTATGAGCCTGATCCATGCTACTCTGGGTAGCAAATGACCCCAGGCCCCAGCTCACCACACCTTTTATTCAGCACTTCTTGAGTAACAGAATGTAACTGCCCTGTGGGCAGGGCAAACACCTCCAATAGTCCTAGAGACATTATGCCGATGAAGATCCCCCTGGGCAGGGCAGACACCAGGCAATGGAGTAGTTCAGCTTTGAAGCATCACAGCATGTGGGACGACCAGAGTCTTTGTTGTTAGCAAAGGTGAAGGCGAGTTGAGTCCAGAGTCCATCTGCACCAGGAAAGCCTGATCAATTTTGACCTTCCAATTATTTCTCCCAAAACATGTTCCCAACACTGCTTAGTTAACATCATTACTCTCTCATGTCAGTTCCTTGATGGCATCTTTTTCCTTCAAAATAGGCAAGATTGTCAACCTTGTCATCTTGTTCTGTGAAGCCTGATCAGTCACTTGAATGCCATTGTCTTGTTTTTCTAGTATTTCCTTCTATTATTTGATTCTTTAAATCAATGGTTATTTTCTTTGAAACCTTCTTTGTGCTGTTCTTATGTGGCACTTTCTTGTCACCTTTGTTATTGCTCTGCACATTCATGTCACCTTCATTTTCATTCTGCTGTGTTGATTGAATAACACTGTACAATGCTGTATGTGGTAAAAAGTGCACAAAAAATCTTCATGGCCTCTATGCACCAGTCTGTCTGTGACCTTGATCTTGACTAGAGGAAGCCATGACCCCATGTCAGAGCAGGGAAGATGACCCCAGACTTGTGTGTCACTCGCTAACAAGTTCTAGAACAGAAGAAAAACTGTGCTGAACGTTTCTGTTTGTGAAGCAAATTGTGCGTGAACAGAAGTATTTCTGAACTGCGATATTACTGTACAATGAAAAATGAAGCCCCCCGAGACACATTATAATTACAATGACACATGACTAACAAAAATCTAAAATTGTTAAAGCTGTCAGAGAAAACCAAAAAATAACATACAAAGAAAAACTCATTAAAATTGTAGCAGATTTCTCAGCACAATTTTTAAAAGACAGAAGAGCTTAGAAGGAAACAACTTCCAAACCAGATTAACATACCTAACAAAATTTCCAAATAGATGGAATAAAAAAAATTCCTCACACAAATTATAAATAAATTGTGTTAACTATACATAATAGAATACTAGTTAGTTATAAAGGATAAATCTGAGACCTCTATAAGAAAATGGGTACACCTGGAAAATATAATGTTAAGTGAAATAAATCAAACACACAAGCTTAAATACCATATGGTGTCTCTTGTCTGAGTAAGGCCAAGTATAAATAAAGAGTAAAATAAAGGAAATGGAGTTAGATCTTTTGCAACTGGGAAGGGGCGCAAGAGATTAAAGGGGAGGGGGAGAGGATGTAAAAAGATTTAAGAAGCATCGTGTACTGTACCAAATACAATGAATGCAAATGTGGTATATCATACACATGAACTAAAAAATAAAAACATCAATAATGAAAACAGAGAAAGAAAATCTAGAGACAGAGTGAGGGAGGCCAGCAGGGAGGGGAAGGTGAATAAATGTATCAAGATGTTATGTTCATGTATCTACTCTCTAAAATGAATGTGAACTTCATGTATTGTAAACATGTACTAATAAAATTTAAATAAATAGGTGAAAATATAGCTCAGTGTTAATCTGTAACACCAAAAAAAAAAAAATGACTGAGGTGAAAGGTACCCGAGGAATGCTGGTCCAAATGGCCATGGGCTCTTTGTCCCCGTGTGTACACCCAGACTCCTAGATCTGACACCACCTGCGTATTGTCCCCTTCTCACTTAGCCACGTTTGATCCTTATTGTTCTCCAAGGGCCCTCACAACTGCCTTCCAGGAACAGTAACACTCTGTCCACTTGTCTTGCCTTCAAGCAAAAGAAAATATGATGAAAATATGAACCTATGATGATTCTGAGGACCATCTTATTGACAAGGGCTAAGAGAATTAAAGGGAGGTTATGTTGTTTCTAGGAGAAGTTCAGTCCCCAAACCTATACAGCTGAATATGTCTGCAAGCTTCTGACAAGCCCAGGCATCATAGCTCCTGCAGTGAACTCACACTGCACAACAGCTCTTAGGTCAGGCATAGCTGGTCACATGCCATTTCACTTCTATATTTCTCTGTGGAACCCCTGGCTGTATAATAATGCAGGACCCTAGGTAATACCCAGGCCATACTGATGGATGAATGGATGTACATATCTATTCTATCTTATTTCCCAAGCAGAGCTGTCATTCTGAACAGTAGTGAACACAATGTTTGCTTATATGTCTTTAAATTTCTGTTTTTACTTAGAAAATGCTGACGAGTTATTTCAATGGATGTATATATATACATATATATATGTATATATATATATATACATATATATGTATATATATATATATGTGTGTGTGTATATATAAAACAGTTAAAAGTATTTGTAATATTGGGCCAGAGGGTTAGCTCAGTAGTTCCGGCACCTGCCTCGCAAGCGCAAGGTCCTGAGTTCGATCCCCGGTAACCACATATAATGCTGGGCGTGGAGATACGCCCACCAACAATCAACACCGAATACCACACTGCAGGGCATGGTGGCTCACGCCTGTAATCCCAGCACTTGGGAGGCAGAGACAAGAGGATTGCTGAGCTCACAGCGGCTTGCCTGGGCACCATAGTGAGCTCAGGGCCAGCCTGAACTACAAAGTGAGACCCTGTCTCAAAAGCAAAAAAAAAAAAAAGAAAAAGTATTTGTAATATTATGACATTACCATTCTGTGTACATTGTGAGAAGAAAGGGAGAGAACAATAATTCAATTTTCCTAAGTATACTATTATTATGAAAGTCAGATTATTAATGAGAGGCCTCAGGGTATTTGAGATGCAGGCATTTGGATTTTTTTATACAGCATCCACAACCATTTATTACAGAAGAGGCCCCTGTGTGTCTAAATGAAGGCAGCCTTCCTTTGTAGCCAAAGGAAAAGACACTCAGGCACTGACTGCAAGCTTAAACATTTTTAAGCAGCTGCTTCGCTGAATGGAGAAAGGCACAGATTGCTACCTCTTTTGTCACACGTATTTTCAAGAAAACAATTTGGCAACCTCATGGATCCCTTGCCTCAAAGCAGTTAACCCAAAAAGTAGCAAAGTCTCCACATACAGAACCCAAACATGTGGCATAAATGCAGTGTGTTGTGGATTTAACAAAAATGATGAAAGTAATAAGCAGCTGACCAACACTGGTAAATTACTACAAACCAAACCTTGTTGAGAATAAATATGTATTTTTAATAGAATTTGAAAGAAGGAGAAATGGCTAGATTTAAATCTTAGCTGAAAAATCCAACAGGCCTGCCTGCCAACTTCCAATTCTAGTGCCTTCCCATAATGAAAGAAAATTGACCATATTAATCAACAAATCATTTTTAAAATTTTTTATACCTTTACAGAGATACAATGCACATGTCATAAAACAGGCATATTTAAGGTGTATAATTTGTTTTGTTATTTATAGAGTTGGTTTTTGTTTTGTTATTTATAGAATTGTACAACCACCACTCCAAGCTAATTTCAGAACATTCCCATCCTCTTGAAAGGGAAATCTCATCTCTCCTTCCTCCCTCACTCCAAACCCCATGCAACCACTTAATCTACTTCTGTCACTATAGAATTTCCTGTTCTAGACATTTCACTTAAATGGAATCATACAATACACAGTTTTTGTACCTTGATTTTTCCACTTAGTGTATTGTTTTGAAGTTTATCCGTATTATAATATACCTTTATACTTCATTATTAATATCTTTAAGATTCAAACCCAATAAAATACCTATTTAAAACACAGAATTTAATGTGTTTTAGTAGCTTAAAGAGTTATAATGACCACAACAGAGCAATCTTAAAACTTTTTCATCACTCATAGATAAACACTATCCATTAACAATTACACCCTAGGCCCTCCATCATCCCCAGCCCTAGACACTCACTGAACTTCTTTTCTATTACTGAACATTCCCCTATTTTAGACGTTAATACAAGTGAAAGCGTACTACATGTGGTCATCTTTACTGGCTTCTCTTATTTAGAATAATATTTTCAATGTTTGTGCATTTTTAAACATGCATCAGTATTCTCTTTCTTATCACTTTTGATTGCCATATAATATTCCATTGTATTGATCTTCATTTTGTTTATCCATTCATCAGTTGATAGGCATGTATTGTTTCTAATCTCTATGTCTTATGAGCAAGGCCGCTATGAACTTTCTTGTACCAGTCATTGTGTGGCCTCTCTTGGTTATATACCAAAGGACAGAATTGCAAGGTCATATGATGAGTCTGTGTTTAATATTTTGAGAAACTGTCACTTGTTACCTGAAATGGTTGCACAGTTACATTTCCTCTAGCAATATAAAAGCTCCTTTTACCACATCCTTAGCGCCTCTTCTTACTGGCTTTAAAAAAATTTATAGCTATTCTGATGCTTATAAAATGGTATCTCATTATGGCTTTCATTTCCATTTCTCTAGTGACCAAAGATAATGTCTCAAAGAAAGTTATATGTCATCTTCTAGATCTCTACAAAATGTAATTCTTACATTTGGATTTATGATCTACTTTGAACTTTTGTCTGATATGAAATAATTTTAAGCCTTTTTTTCTAATTTATAAATAAGTTTCCCAGAGTAACCTGTTAGAAAAGTAATTCTTTCCCCTTTAAATTAATGTGGCACCTTTGCAAAAAATTAATTGGATTTATCTCCAGTCTATTCTATTGGTTTATGTGTCTACTGTAGCATTGTTATATGCTGACATCAAGAAAGTCTTCTTTCAAATTTGTTTTAATATTTCTGTATCCTTTCCATTTCCATGTGAATTTTAGGATCATTCTGTCAATTTCTGGAAAAAATAGCCAGCTAGAGTTTTGACAGATATTGTATTAAATTTGTAGATCAATTTAAGCACTTCCGTCTAACAGTATTAAGTTCACGTATCAGAAGAAGCAGGTCGTTTTCAAGAGGTCTGTATCTGCGGTAAAGATCGAATCCATGCGCAGCAGGTTGCCTAAGGCCTATTTTAATCTTAATCCATCCTCTAGTTAAATAGCCAGCTTGGTCTTAAGCAGCATCCCTCCCCTTGCCACTTCACAACACCCCACAAACCACATCAGCCCCACTTCAGTTCTGAGAAGCGCGCGCTCTCGGCTCAGCCCTTCTGCTCACGCGCACTCTACGCTGCCTCACTGCATCCGGATCCGCCCCCTCTGTCCTGTCCTCTAATTCACTTCAAGACCTTCAGATCTCGTCTTTCCTTCCACTGGGCCACAAACCCCCACAGCCCACCTCATTTGCCTCTCTATGTACTTCCACGATAGACTTCAGGTTATTTAAAGGAAAATATTAAGACTTGAAGTCTGGACTTGAAATAAATGTCCTAGTTAATAGGAGTGCTTGGGTCTTGTAAGTGCCCCTGGTCTCTGTTTTAAACAATAATAGAAATGTGGGCAGTTCTACCACTGTCTGTATGTCTTTGGTCATTGTGTCACTCTTTACAACATTTTCAGGACTAGGAAGTTATTTTCCTTCTTTTCTTCCTAGTGTTTCCTCAAATTATTGTGTTTGCTCAAAGCGTTTGTAAGAGTTTTTGTAGGATGAGAAATGACTACCGTGAAATATCCATGTCTTAATCTCTGGAACCTAGGAATTATTACCTTATTCTCTAGCATACGCTAGGATACAATTAAACTAAAGACTTAAATGAGGAGACTATCTTGGATTAACCAGGTGAACCTAATGATGCAATCCTGTGAATTGGGGGATACAAGGGAAAGAAAAGAAAAGCGGTGGCTCCTGCCTATAATCCTAGCACTCAGGAGGCAGAGGCAGGAGGACTGTCATGAGTTCAAGACTAGCCTGGGCTACACAGTGAATTCAGGACCAGCCTGACCTACAAAGTGAGACTCTGTCTCAAAAACTAAAAAGTAAAATAAAATAAATAAAAATGAAACGATGATGCGAAGAAAACAGAATGGTTGCCTGCAGCCTCTCAAAGCTATGAAGGCAGAGAAGTGGATTCTCCCCTCAGAGCCTCCTCAACTGATACCTTGACTTCAGTGAAACTGATTTCAGACTTCTGATCCCCGGAACCTTAAGAAAATAAATTTATGTTGTTTTAAGCCACTAACTTTGCGGTCATTTGTTACAAAAGGGAGAGAATAGAGAAGTAAGTTAGTAAGGAGTTAGTTGGAAACAACCTAACTATCCATGGACTGAAATTGTTTATGTCACTTCCGGTAAGTTTAAAGAATTGATGCGGTTTGGTCTTTTTTTTAATGCATAGAAAATGATCTGGAAACCTATATATAAAACTGTTAAGGGAGATAAGACAATAAATATTCATTATGATATTCTGTTTTGTTTTCATTTTTTTATTTGAAGTGAGCTTAAGGGTGCATTGTTTCTGTAATAATAAAAGAGAAAAGACAACAAGAGAAGTAGGTAATAAAAAATTTTGGCATGGTGATACAGGTCTATAACCTCAGCATTCAGGAGCCTGAAGCAGGAAAACTGGCCAGCCTAGACTAAAAGTGAGTTTAAGGCCAGTCTCAACTGCATAATGAGACCCTGTCTCAGAAAATAAAAGAAAAAAATTATAGAGAAATGATTTATAATTTTTAACACTTTGAATGATTGTTCAATTTATTAATTTCTAATTTGCATACAGGCAGTTTTTCCCTGTATTATTCAGTAATATTTTCAAGATTTTTTTCTGTTTCATAACTGGTTTATAACTAGTATTTCTAATTTCTAGTTTACATGTTTATAGATTTTACAGATACTATACATTAGAATCTCTATTATAAGAATGTATATTTATACTGGAAGACACAGTTCCTGCCAAGAAATGATAATTTATATGTTGAGAACCAAAAAAAAATAGGAAAAATAATTAGAAAATGTGGCAATATAAAACAGAATGCTGTTATACAATTTGTATTTTAAGAGAATAATATGTGGCAATTTATCAAGCTTTTCAAAAGCTTTACATATGCTTATATTATTTATTCACATCAGGGGTCCCAGCTGTGAGTTCAAAATATGAGAGTACTAATAGCCTCATTTACACTTTCAGTTTCTCCTACCAGAGAAACAAGATGATATTTACATGTGTCCTATTTATTTCACTTAAGAGTATGGCTTCAATCTACATTCATTTGGCTATAAATGTCTTTATTATTCTTTATGCTGAGTAGTACTCCATTTTACTTTTTTTAAACCACATCTTCTTTATCTAGTCACCAGTTGATGGGCACTTGGTCTGTTTCCAAGATTTAGCTATTACAAGCTGTGTGAAAAACACAAGTGCACATATATGCTGTGGTATGATGTTTATAATTTTGGGAGGAAGATACCCAGCAGAAGAGTAGCTGGGTCAAACAGGACCTCTAATCACAGTTTTCTGAAGAATCTCCACACTGATTCCCATAGTGGGGGCACCAGTCTACACTCACACCAATAGTGGAGAAGTAGCTACTATGGAATAAGAAGAAAATGTTCAAGGGGAAAGAATAACTAGGGAGGGGAATGGAGGAAAAGAAAAGAAGGGAAAGAAAAAACAAAAGGAGGAAAAAAGGAAATGAAGTCTTTGTAAATGGAGGGTGGCAGCAAAGGAATGAGGGAAAAAAAGAATCCAGACCTGGTACAAGATCCCAGGGATGAATGTCATCCTATTGTATATCTAAAATGTACCAATAAATTTAAAGGTAAGAAAGAATAGTAATAGCAATGATAACACTATTAATAATAAAAATAATCGTCATATATTCCACAGTTAATTTGTCTCATCATCTTCCAAACCTCACAAAGGTTATGTGTAGTAAACGCAATTCTACTACTACTTACACTTTAAGCATGAAGAACCTGGAACTCAAAAAAGTTAAGCAACATTCTCAGGTCATAAAGCTCTTTAGTGACTTAGATGGCTTTTCTATTAATTGAACTGCCCATGAGAGGAACAAATAAATGTCCCAGCTGCCCATCAATATGTAAAAACAGAAGATATGGGGCATCACCAGCAGCTCCCTCCCACTCCCCTGAAGATTTCCAGTGAAGAGGAAAATGTCCAAACTCCTACCTGACATTTACTGAAAGCTCAAAGGAATGTCTACTGCTTAAGTATAACAGTGATCTGTTTTTCTGGGAGATATTGTCATGTTTTGTATGTATGTTGAAGGGGCACAGCATGGGGTTTTGATATTGTATAATTTCTTTTTAGGAGAAATACATTACTGTACAACTTGCCAGAAGTGACCTCCAGTATTCATGTCACAGATCAGTGTGACACCACAGGACCAGGATGCATATCCTGACCTGCACAAATGTCTTTCTTTTCCCTAGTAACTGTCTTCTCATTTAAGATTGCTCCAGCTCCCACACTGCAGATATTCAAGAGAGAGAAATGGTATCAGGGGGAAACATTTCATTCTCTCCAAAAAAGCAAACTGCATTTTGAAATTCTGGCTAAATTAATTGACTTGGTTATTCAGACACAGTTTAGTGAGACAAACTAAGAAATGGAAGCTTGTTGAACAATTATCATACAACTACCTTGAAGAAGCACAACTCTTTACACATCACCATTAAGTGGAGATTTTTAGCATAAATGAAATGTTAAATTTAGTGAGAAGACATGACAGTAATTTGAACTGTGTTAGTGTCCCCTGCCTTATTGGTTCATTCATTCAGCTGTGACTGTAAGCGATCTCCAAGATAAGCCGGATTTGCAACTCAGTAACTCCGAATGTACAACATTTTCCTTTTCCTCTCAGAATGTGACAGTCTGAATAATTAATGTGTTTAATTTAGCTAAATATCCAAATGCTATGCTAAGATGCTAATACAGCTGTTTTATAAATACGTCATTACCTCTTCTTCCATCACCATTCTCATTTCTCATATTCATTTTCACCCTCCATGAGGAAAGTTTGCAGAGCAAACTTCAACTAGTTTCTGTAGACTCCAGAATTGGAAGCTCAAATGAGTAAGACTTTCTAGCATTCGGAACCAAAGGCAGAGCTCTTCCAGGGGTGGGGGAGGGGGTAATGTATCCTAAGAATTCATGTTTCCATTTTTGGTGTCTCAGGGTCTACGTGAGGGGTGGGGACAAGACCGTATCTAATAAGTAAAAGTTCTCTACAGTGTGGGAAGTGACTTTCAAAGCAAAGGGAGAAACTTGGGGTGGGAGACACGTTTCTGTCCCTCCCAAGTTATAGTACCTCCCACCGCCCTCTACTGGGACATACCGGTAGTGTCCTAGTGCGGCAAACAAAGACTCTAGTACCCTCCTTTCTACCATGGTTTCGATTTCAATTTTATTTCTGTAATCAGGTTAAATGTGAGGTTTCTTCCGCAAACATGTCTTGGTAACGTATGTATTTGGTTTGGTGCGGGGTAAGGAAAAGGTAGCTATTGCTCCTCTTCTCAAAAGTCATGAAATTTCTTCTTTGCCTTTCTTCTCTTTCTCATTTCCTTCCCCAGTTTTTGTGTTTTTCTTTTCCAAATACTGCTCCACTCGCGTTCATTTTGATGCAAATGTTAGAGTGCCTAATGTATCTTGCAGTGCCACGAAAAATAGCAAATAACAGGAAAATTAGATAGGGGAATCAGATCCTGTGCGGGTTTTTCCAAAGGCAATAGTTGAACATAGATGTTGTTTGGTGACCCGTTCTGTCATGGTTTGGGTCAGGATGTGGCCCCATCCCCCCATGCACTTACAGGTGGGGCTCTCTCTGGACGTCCTGCCAGGGTTCCATGGCAGCTTTTCTTCCACCATGTTCCCTTCATGTTCTTTCTGCCTTGGCAACTGCCAGCCATGAACTACAAACATGAGCCAAAATAAAACTTCTTTCCTTGAAACTGTATGTGCTTATTGTGCCCCAGAGACGCGAAGGTGACTGTTTTCCCACTTTCCTCTCCTCCCCAGTCCGGATTCCCATCCCATAGCCATGGTTTACCCCTCTTGGCTACAACTAGGTCAAAGTTTTAAGCTTTTTTCCATTGACAGAGAAAGAGATTGTATGTGTCTACCAGCTTGAAAACCCAAGTGAACATTTGTGGGTAATCTTCGTATCTAGGGAAGAAATTAAATTCTCGTTGAATGAATCAGATAACATAGGAAGGCTGATTTCTTTTACTGGGCGTTATGTCAGCTTTTCTTGGAAAAAGATGCCCAGTGCAGTAAAGGAAGAAACAAGCATTTTTTTAAAAGTTGAGTTTTTAAAACATATTATGTTTGGTGTAGTACTTTGTTTTCTGCCTCATACTCCCAAAAAGAAAATAAAAATAAATTTAACATTATTCACTGGTTATGACATTAATATTTCCTGATATCAGTCAACAATTTGAAATTGTTGGATTGTTCATTTACCACCCAGATCATCAGAAAAAGATTAGTTAACTAATCTACTATTTTATTTAACCAACTCTCTTTTGTCTTTTAACATTTCTAAGCAAAAGTCCAGGCTTCTGGCAGAAAGTACTAAATTATAACAAATGTTATTCTTAGCTGGCAGGAAAAAAATACAGAAAAATTTTAAATAGGCAACTAATTTTACTAGGTGTTTGGTCTAACATATTTTTCTGGCTTTTGTCTGCCTTTGGGCCAGTGTTTTTGTTTTGTTTTTTTGTGGTATTTTTTGTTTTTTGTTTTGTTTTTTTGAGACAGGGTCTCGCTTTTGTAGTTCAAGCTAGCTCTGAGCTCACTATGTAGCCTAGGCAAGCCTCGAACTCAGCAATCCTCCTGTCTCTGCCTCCCGAGTGCTGGGATTACAGGCGTGAGCCACCATGCCCGGCACTTGGGCCAGTGTTTTAAACTATTCTACATCTCTGTCAATGTAGGCGTCTGATAACAATGTAAATGACTCTTGTTTATAGACTACAAATGGAATTTTTTAAGTAAAAGTACTCTTACTAAAAAGCCAGTTTTACACTTACTGAGCAAATTCACTTCCTTCATAGACGTCTACTCTTTCAACTGTCTGGAACTGGTTGAGCTTATACATCTTACTGCCTCCTTATTAGTTAATAAATTAAATAAATTGGTAACATCTTCATATTATGTATATTCTTACTGGCATATGTTTTCAGTACATAATGATTATCTTGTGAGGATATATATACATATAGAATAGATATAGCTATATAAAACAGCTTAATTTTTCATCCCCCTCCCCCCTCATTTTATATAATTGAATAAAGTTATTTTTAGTTTATAATCAAAACTATCTCTTAATTAGATCCAGGGTCTACATTTTCCCCTCCACAAAAAGGAATTTTGAATTTACCTTCCAAAAGAAAGGAGACACTAATTCTAAAATCATCTCTCAGAGTACATCACAAGTAAACATAACCATTCACTACTACCAGTTCTTACATTGCTTTAATTTTTCTTTTTAGTATAATTTTTTAAAGTCAAATAGTGCAGAACCCTGTGTAATGGTGCGCATGTACCATCCTAACCCTTGAGAGGCTAAAGCAGGAGGATTCCCAGTTTGATGGCAGGCTGGACGGCACAGCAAGCCCTTGTCTCAAAATAACAACAAAATAAATTAATCCATAAAACTTACATAAATAAATGTATAAAGCAAAGAACAGTGATTGCTCTTAGGTGCCCCTTCCCAGTTGTAACCAATGTTAATAATTTAAGCCTCCCCTTATTACTTAAAGATTAAAGTGAATATTATGTATAAAGATACAGAGTATTAGAGGGGTCGGTCCACCCTCCAGCCTTGCTTATGCACACCCTGTGCAAATGTGTATTGGGAGGCACGGTACTTGGGCTCTGGGACAACCAGGCCACATGCTGTTCTTTCACCTTTCCTGGTACGTCTCGCACAGGTTTTTGATGTTGGGGCTATTCCCTATTTTGGCCCTGGGCTTAATTCTTGTTCACTACACAATCCCTAAAACACATTTAGAGACTCTCTGTCTCAGTATTCAGACTGAACCCTGTTTCAGAACATGACTTTCCTCCCTACTTTCCAGAAGAGAAGATAGATACCCAAAACCCGATAAAAGTGAAAAGCTGCCCTGCTGACAGCCAGACCATGAGGTTCACAACTGCATGTCAGCCACACTCACAGAATAGAGGCGACATCTACATGGGGCCACTCCATGTGCATATTTGGAACAGACTCCGATAAGGCCACTGAGCGAACACATAAATGATGCAACATCCCCCTCTTCTGTCCACAGTGAGCGACTGCTGTTCCTTTGCCTCGACTAGCCACAACTTCCATCTTACAGATAAATACCAATAAAGACATAGCACAAAACCGTCCTTCCTGAAGCACCCATCTTGAATTAGCTCCCACTCCCCTGAACACCCTGTGCCCTATCCAGCAGGCATACACAGCCTCTAAGAAGCTTGTCCCAGCACTTCACAGCTCCTTTGGGTGCTTTCAGGCTAATTTCTTTGTCCTATAGTAAGTGTGCTCCTGATGACCTCTCACTGGTGAGCTTTAGCACAAGAACGTTTATCTATCATATTAAATGTCACTCTAGTCTTCCTGGAACTCTTAAAAATACTTCTCTCTGTGTGTTTTGTATTCTTCACTATCCAATAAAGAATCCTACTGCAATGTACTGCTCTGTGCAACTTGGTACTTTAATTTAGCATTAAACATGAAAAGCAAGTAAAATAAATATTTTTTCTAAACATTCCCTAGAGCTGAGTCTTGCCCAAGTTCATTCAGAAATGTGTAAATAATGCCATGTAGGCCTCTGAATTTTCTACCTCAGAATACTAACACAGGGAAAGTGATCAAGGAAAAAGCCAAGAGTTTCCAGCTATCCTCTTAGAAAATACACGAGGGGATTCAGGGCTCCTAAGAGGCAGTTCATTAAGCTGTGCACAGGTTCAGACAGTTCATATTTCTACCAGAAGCTGTCAAGCGCCCTCTTCTTCTCCTAGCATGGAGCTGGGATCCATCTTTCTAGAAAGTGCCCCTTAGGGAGGGCCTGAATGGCCTTCCTTACTCAGCCATCCACTTGGGAATTGTTTCAGTCAGCAGCGATGTTTTAATAGCAGTTAGCATGACAGTGAGAAGGTCTCAGCCGTGGATCACAGATGATTCTCTATCCATTACCCAAAGGTGACCACCCTACCTTAGCAAATCTTGGTCACCTCATTGTAAGGTATATGGACTATAACCTTCCACTGAACCTGGTGGGATAAAATCATTAAGGATTTTAAATGACCACTTCAAAAAGAGACCCATTCTAGAGATCATGCCAGTGCTGACCAACCACTACCAAATAACACATTCATATTCTCCTGCCCTGACCTCCACCTCAAAGAGCCTAGACATTTATATAATTGCAAATGAAAATAAGATTTTTAAATTCTTTTAATACATAATATGGTGAGGGAAGGTAGGCTGGTACAACCACTATGGAGATCTGTGTGGAGATTCCTTAAAAAACTAGGATTAGAGGGCTGGAGATTTAGCTCAGTGGTTCCAGTGCCTGCCTCACAAGTGCAAGGCCCTGAGTTCGATCCCAGTAACCACAAATAATGCTGGGCGTGGAGACTCACAACCACCAGCCATCAATACCACATAGCACAGTGCTGGGCGTGGTGGCTCACGCCTGTAATCCCAGCAGTCGGGAGGCAGAGACAGGAGGATTGCTGAGTTCGAGGTTTGTCTGGGCTCCATAGTGAGCTCAGGGCCAGCCTGAACTACAAAGCGAGACCCTGTCTCAAAAAAAAAAAAAAAAAAACAAAACTAGGATTAGAAAACAAACAAACTAGGATTAGAGGTCCCATTTGACCCTGCTATTCTCCTGATATAGATATACACAAAAGAATTATAAGATTCCTATCACAATGGCATATGTGCACCCATGTATATAGCAGCTCAGTTTGTAAAAGCTAAATTTTGGAACCAACCAAAATGCCCATTAACTCTAGATTGAATAAAGATGCAGGTTTTTTTAAAAATAAAATGGAGTATTACTCTGCCAAAATGAATGATAAGTTTGTGTCATTTATTCTTAAATGGATGTACCTTGAGGACATAACATACTCATAAGTGAAATAAACAGGTCACAGATGTGTAAATACCATATCTTCTCTCTGGTATGAGAAACAAAATGTAAATAAGTCCTAGAATGTATGATAGTCACTGTAAAATAGAAAATATCCCAAGGGAAATGGGGGTTGGGGTAAATAAGGAAGGGAAAGAAAAAATTGTGATGGTAAAAAAATAGGTAAAACAAACTCATGTATACAGGGGGTAGGTAGGGTGGATAGGGGAATGGGAAAAATGATAATTAAGTCATGTCATATACTAGTACAAATCCTCAGTGTTGAGTGTGATCATGATGTATATATAAAATTAACCTATATCAGGATATATATATATATATATATATGAAGACAATTGCTTTTCAGAGCATGCACATTATTCTCTTTAGATTTTCTATTTATGTTGTTATTTGCAAACAATGAAAATAGCATGCTCTGAGAGCTGCCACAAATGGAATGAACATTTGTACAACTTTCAACTGAACATCCTAATGGAAGCCAAACATGATTATAATATTAGCGTGCATGTGTGTATATGTGTGTGGTTTAACCCAATTAAAAAACCCAGCATCCAATTTTTCCCAAGGAGAATAATTGTTGGTTTACAGAAAAGCTTCTGTACATCAAGTATGAACACATCTAAAGAAAAGCCAGTCCACTATTCCCATAGTTGGTGGTGACACAGACAGAAAAAGTTCATGCTGTATCAGTTCTTTCTTGGATACATTTTCTCTGGTGGCTTCATGACAGTCTGAGTTTCACCTCCCTTGCTAGGCTGTGAGCTCCTGCAGGCTAGGACTAAGCTCTCTTTGTGCTTTGGAGGGAGCCATAAGGAGAGGCCAACATTGGATGGGCTTTTAAGGACCTCCCTTAATTTTATTTCATGGTTGCAAACACAAACATTCCTATTCCATTAAGTAAACTGAGTCTTAAAAGTTTAAGACACATGGAGCTGAGGATTTTAACTCCATAGTGCCACCACCTCCCTGGCAAGTGCAAGGTCCTAAATTCAATCCCTGGTTCTGCAAAAATTAAAATTAAAATGTTTGACACTTATGAAAAAGGTTACTACATTATACTGTCTTATATTACACTGCACAGCACTTTGCCATACCAAACAGCAAATGATTCCTACTAAAATCTAACAGTTCATCTTACAGCAAGTAAGAATGTAAGTCAGAGTTGTATGGTACTCCTATTTCTTCTCTGTTCCTAAAAACATCAACTCCCTAGGAAATGAATTTTCAAGCCTTGTAATAAATTAGTGAGACACTGGCAGTTTAATTTCCAGCAACCACTCCTCTCATAGGATCATGATCAAAGCAGTTCAAAAAACACAACACGCATGAATTCAACACAGAAAGCCAACCTAACAAATACCTGGTGAGCGGCTGAGCTGTATATCTTATACATATGTTCATCAAATACTTATTGGATGACAAATGGCTCCAGACTAGGAAACACATTTTGTTCTAAGTAGTGTGAAATTTCTTCACCTACTTCCAAAATGGAAGTAGTAACATAACCAAAAGATAGTGGAGGGGTGAAAGATAAAGAAAGAGACAAATTGTTTCTTTTTCTTCCTCCTTGCTTTTCTTTTACAAAACTCAGCACTGTGGAATCATATCTCCAGCTGGTGGAGTGAGCACAGGAGCCAGGAGATGCTGCTTTGCAGCCAAGTCAGACGAGTTCCGCAGTTGCTCTTGGCTTTGGGGACAGAGGCTGCAGCGTCTTATATTTTGGCTGAATTTTTCTGCTTTAAAGACTGAACTAGCAAGATGTATTTGGAAAGCCAAATGTTGAAGGAAAATGGAAAGTCTAATAAATCCAGCCTGCTGGCAGGCCTCTGCTGCAGAGTGGCAGCATTGGATCCTGGGCCTATGTGTGTGTTTTCCCTAAAGATTGTAGTTGTGATAATATTTCTAGGTGATACAGCCAGCAGAGGCTTTCAAAACTTGTGAATGAGAAGTAGTCCGACTCCTCAGCAATCCACATGTGTTTAGCATGAAGGCAATTCCCTGGAGGGTGCTTTGCACACTTAGCCAGATCTGCTTAGAGAGAATGATGCAAAAACAGGCAGAAAACAAAGGAAAAGAGCAAAAGGTCTGATAAAATCCTGCCCACCCCCCTCCAATCCAGCAGTACTAGAAGAGGCCCTTCCCTTGCCAGAGTTTCCCCTCTGGCTTTCTAGAGACTGTTTAACACAAAGGTGTTACAGGTCACCTAGCAGTCTTGTATGGGAGAACTGAGTGGAGAGAAATTAACACCATGAAAACAACAAAGTAGGAGGGGCCCAGATGTGTCCCGGGGTACAGGAAAGAGGAGGGGGGGTAAAGAGAAAGTTGTAGAGGCATCCAGTTGTAAAGTAAGGAAGAAGAGGAGGGGGCAGAGAAGAAAAAAAAAGTAGAGAAAGGGGAAGGAGGAAAATTAGGGGTTTTTTGGCAAAATGTAAAGGAATGGTACCTTTTCTTTTTTATTAAAGTCTGTGATAACTTTAGGTATACAGAATGCCATGGACCATATTCCCCAGTTCTTATTATGCCATTGTTGATGACTCCTGGAATGCTATAATGTTGTTTTTATTTTAAATTTTCTCTATTCTATATTGCTAAAGCCAGTATCTTTCCAGGTACTGGTATTCACTCAAGGGTAGTTTGATCTTTATATTATCCTGCATACATATTTATTTAGATATGCTTACCTATATTATATAGATCGTACTTCTCTCCAGCTTACCTGTGCATACAGGAGCATCTCATCACGTGTGTGTGACATTTTATTTGCATATTCACACAGATGGAGACCCATGCTATTTCTGACCTCTGTACATATTGTCATGAGCATTATTGCATGCCTTCCAAGGGTAAATTTTTGCCAAACTCTATGCAAATGTTTCTCCAGATGTTGACTTTTTTTTTCTTTTTTTAAGACAGGGTCTCACTTTGTAGTTCAGGCTGGCCCTGAGCTCACTATGTAGCCCAGGCAAGCCTTGAACTCAACAATCCTGTTTCTGCCTCCAGAGTGCTGGGATTACAGGTGTGAGTCACCAGCATTGTATGTGGTTACCGGATCGAACTCAGGACCTTGTGCTTGCGAGGCAGGTGCTAGAACCACTGAGCTAAATCTCCAGCTCCAATGTTGACATATTTTTAGGCATGGAATTTCTAGTATTTGCACATACTTAATTTCACTATGCACTGCCAAGATATCTCACTGGAATGGCGGTTTATATTTCCCCCAGCAATAATATGAAGATTCTGTGTCCTCACATCTTTGGAAAGCATCTGTTGTCACAAGGCATCATAATTTTTGCCATTGGGAGTTAAAAAATGAAGCTAATTTTTAAAAATTTTATTTTTATTATATTCACAAAGATATTTAGTGATGATACTTTACTTTTTCTATTACTTGTTAATATACTGTTTCCTGAGTTTTTTCTTCTTATAAATTAACATCAAGTGCTAGAATTCCTTAATGTCTTGTTGGTTTTATACAATAAAAGCTTTTCAAATCAGTTTCTGTACAGTTTGTCTGTGATCTTTGTAAAAGTCCTTATTTTTGAAAATAAAATTTGAAATGTATGGTTGTAGAACATACTTAAGAAATCCATTCTCAAAAAATATCCTTAAGACATTTTATTATTTTGGCTGCTTGTGGTGGTGCACAACTGTAATTTCAGCACTCAGGAAGCTGAGGCAGGAGGATCAATGTGAGTTTGAGGCCAGCGTGGGCCACGTAGCGAGTTCAGAGTCAGTCTGAACTACATAGTGAGATTCTGTCTCAAAAAACAAAAAGATTCTCTTCCATAAACTTTAAAATTTTATTTTCATAACATGGTTTTAATCCATGTGTATTCTTTGCAAAGAATTGAAGATTTATACTCCCTCCCAAGGGAATAAGTGACTTAGCTCTGCCCAACTTTTCTGGCTACAAATTGGATAATTGACAGTCTTCATATTTGCAGAAGTATCCACATTCTTTTCAGTGTGACACAGACTGATATTTAAAGCGTGGTGCTGCACAAATAAAACATATACCCCAGATTCATCATGTGAGCCGCCAACTTGTAACCTCTGTATTGCAGGACTTCTGCTTACTAGTGTGTTTTGACTTCTGATGCTTTTTTTTCAGGTATTGATGGAACACGAAGTTTTACTTTACCTGCTTTGCATTTTCTTTAACCATCTATTTAATACTGCTTAACATTCTCCTAATAATGCTGCTTAGCAGTTCAGTGGTCATCTCTGTGCAGATAAAATAATTGACCTACATTCTGTCAGCATATTTTCTTATCATTACAAAAGAGCTACATGATGCCAACAGGGGTAACCACATGCTTAAGAGTCAAAACCGATGTAGAATAAAAGGAAAGTCATTTTTCTGCCATCTGTCTCGTAGTGTAGATTTCAGGACTATATGCTGACACCAAGAACTTCAGGAGTAGGCAGTGTTTTTTAAAAGGTGAACCTTAAAGGTCTTCAAAGCAACTGGTACATCTTGAACTTTACCAGATGTCCAAGAGATCCTCCAAATACAATTAATAGAGAAATCCCTTTGCTGTCTTATCCTCTAGCAAGTGAATGGAAAGTAACTCAAGCTCAAAGTAGGTACAGAGGTGGTAATAAAAACTTTACACTGTAGTAGTCACATTCCTAGACAGTCACGGTTGATTCTAAGCCATCAGTTATAATAAACTGGAAGGAACTTCCAGTGGCATCTATGTGGTGAGTTGTATCAATATTCAAATTATCCAACTCTCCTTTCCGGAGAATATTATACTGCACCACACTGATCCATGGTGTCCATGTTATCTGCATGTTATCCATTCGTCGTGTGAGTGTCTTCACCTCTACCCTATGGAGAGGAGGATATCTTGCTGAGTCAGGAAATGTGAGTACAGGTGCTGTTTGCCTTTTATCAACAGAAATTTCTCTTTTTCTTTGGCTTGTCCCAGAGATTCACTTCCAATCTGAGTTACAAAATAAAGATAACACAAAGCAGAGCCTCAACTGATCTACAATTAGTATATAGTATGAATACAAAATAACTTCTGCTGTCTTAAGTTACTGAGAACTTCAGAGTATTTAACAGGATAGTTTAGCCTAAGCTAATAGGTAAAATTTACGATACTTGTGAAACTTTGCATTTTGGATACTTACTTTCCTTCCAAACTATTCATGTTGCTTTATATTCTGACTTAGTCTCCCCAAAATAGTGGTACTTTTGTACTGTTTTGACCTGGAGAAGGGGTGCTGCTGCAGAGAACTGAACAAAGGGTGCTGCACATACTAAGCAGGCTCTGCACTGAGCCACATTTCCTGTCCCTTGTTTGGACATTTCTTTTCACAAGTGCAATTACTATGATAATGTTCTTAATACCAAGTAATCTTTGCACCAGACCACTAAGCACCCTACTTAATATCTCTGAAATGTCTCAACAGTTTAGGAGTTAGCCTGGGGATTTAGCTCAGCAGCACTGCACTTGATTAGTGAGCACAAGGCTCTGAGTTCAATCCCCAGTAGTGCAAAAGAAAAACATATTTTAGGAGTTAATGTAAACCCTTTTAGAATTGTTATATACTAACATCTTATTTCCAGCCATCATATACAGAGCTTTGAATCAAATCAAAAACAAATAAAAAGCTGAACAAATGGGAACAACTGTTTTCAGATCCATCAGCAATGAGACGTCCCAGAGCCATCACTGTCTCAGAAATTGGAAAGATTGATAGGTATAGAAAAATCACAATTTCCTGAAGCAGAAAGCCACAAACAGAAATTTCCCCAGGGATGAAGGTAGAAAAACTGAACTGTAGCTGATGAAATGCTAAGTTCCATACAGGTAAGTCTGACATTAAAAATTCTAAGAGGACCTCACTGTTAATTTCAGCCTCCAGGGCTTTACGAGGCTTCTAGAGTGAATACTGAAGGAAAAAACATCCCCTTAAGTTTTCAGTGGGAGGACAGGGAAAGTAGCCACCTTGGAAAACAGTTGAGCAAAGCCTCTGCCACCTTTGGCGCTCATCCAGGACACCCCCAAGTGGACACAATTCAAGCCCTCAGCTCATCACAACCTTCAGCTTTGTACTAACTCTAGTCCTGTTCTTTCACCTAGACAAATGCCACTTTATTCATTCCTGGCTCCTTCTGGTCTCCAGATCATAACTCCACCACCCAGGTCCAACCCCAGGGGGATACAGCGCAACACTGTGTGAATCTGAAGTGCTCTTTCTCTCTTAACATTTTATGGAAACTGTTTCTTGAACATTTCATTCTACAATTACTTACATGTTCATTTACTGCATCATTTACTGACCTAAATTTCTTTGCCAACAGGACTGAAATGTCTTATTATCACACACATCACTAGGATCAGGAAAAAGTAAAACAGACATTCAATTTTAGTGCAAGTGTAGCTGGAAATGAGGAGACAAGAGCCAGGGAGCTGTGTTGTGTTATTAACTTTAGTATCATGTAAGCATAGATTTCATAAACATATCTGTTTAGCTCCCCACATAGTTCACAGCAAGTTACCTTCAAAATCTGGAGATCTGGCCTAGTTTATCTGAATCAAACTGAGTTGGACACAATGGGATTATTAATTAACCTCACTTCACTCACCCCATCTGCATTGCTACCGGTCTTACAAAACAAGACTGTGCTTACACCAGACTCCCACATAGAGCATGTTCTCACATCATGTACATTCTCTCACTTGACCCACGCAGACAAATTCTTCCCACATTCCAGGGAGCTGGCCAGTACAGAGTGGACTGGGGTCTTGCCCGAGATTATAGAGCTCCAAGGACCCAAGAGTCAGAAATAAGTCAGTAAGTCAGGTTTATTGGATTTCAGGACAATGTTGTATTAACATAATTAGGAACAAATGTTTATGAAACAAGTTCCTAAAATTAAACCTAACAACTACAAATCTTAGCCTATGTCATGAAACTAAAATTTTCATGGCAAACTTATTCCTGCTTCTCAGAGAGAAAACTTTTAAATGTACAATGGTTGTCTTCTGAGACTCAGGGTAAAGAAAGCACGCAAAAGTAAGAGTAAAAATATAGCTGTTTCTTTAGCAAGCCTTTTAAATTCAACTGAGTTCCAAATTAATTTATGCAGCACTCATCTGTCTTGCCCAATGGCACTTTTACCTCTAAAGACACATTCAGAGGACAGTCTTCACAGTCTACTTAAGTTTTTACTTGTCTGGCAAAATGTGTGGTATGTGACTATTCTCTTTATTTTACAAGGAAAAACCAATACACTTGTTTAATGTTATTCATGTTTCATAAAGACTGACAAAATCTGTAGCTACCATAGTTGACATTTCCTAAATAGCCAGTGACTTAAAATACTTCAATAGTACACATCTAAGAAGTGAGCCATTTGGATAGTTTTAAGTCTCTAATAACAATTGTCTGATAAATTCTGTGAAAACAAGTATGCTTCAAAACTGAATCTAGGCACATCCTATATACATATACTTTCTGATACATGTATTTCTTTACTCCTGGTAACAATGACATTCTTAAGTATCTCTATTTTTTGCAAAATATTCCAACTTTTCTGTCATAATCAGAAAAGTTAACCCTAATTAAAGACACAGTATATTTTAAGACATATCTTCAAGTTTTTGAGAAACTGATAAGGAAAACAATCAAAACACACAGACAACACCAGGATTCTTAAACTGAGCTCCAAAATACTTCAAGCCACTGCAACAAACTCATACAGGCATAAGATGAACTACCAGCCTGTGTAGAACTATTTCAGCAGAGGATGAGAATTCACTCCTTTCAATAATACCCAGGTTGGAGATCTAGCTCAGTGGCACTCCTCCTGCCTTGCAAGCATAAGGGTCTGAGTTCAATCCCCAGTACTGAAAAAAAGTTATATATATAATTTAAATATTGCCCGATCATTGCAAAGCTTGTTTTCAGTATGATTTTAAAAAGTACTATACAAGGGCCGGAGGGTTAGCTCAGTGGTTCCGGCGCCTGCCTTGCAAGCACAAGGTCCTGAGTTCGATCCCCGGTAACCACATACAATGCTGGGTGTGGAGACTCATGCCCACCAACAATCAATACCGCATACCACAGTGCCAGGCGTGGTGGCTCATGCCTGTAATCCCAGCACTCGGGAGGCAGAGACAGGAGGATTGCTGAGTTCGACATTTGCCTAGGCTACACAGTGAGCTCAGAGCCAGCCTGAACTACAAAGTGAGACCCTGTCTCAAAAAAAAAAAAAAAGTACTATGCAAAAGTTGGTATGGAATCAGTAATAAGGCTGGCAGTGATTTGATAGCTGTTACAGTATCTAACAGATCAGCGTACACCGTTAGTGATTAACCAGTTTTTAAGAATGAAAATACACTTTTTTTTGGTAACAGGGTCTCTCTATGTAGTTCATTCTGGCTTTGAACTCATTATACAGTCTAGGCTAACTCAGGGTGATCCTCCTGCTCACCAGCCCCCACCAAGTACTGGGATTACAGCCATACACCACTAGCAAAAGACACATACTTTAAACCCTGACCCTTCAAAATCCAATGGTGAAACCCCAACAGTTCCTCGCTTATCCAATGTTTGACAGAAAATAGGTTAAGAGAAAGAACAGCATAACTAATGTATCATTTAAGAACAAAAACTCCAATCCATCTCATTTATTTAAAAATGTGAGTTCTTATCGTCTGGGAAATCTAATGTATTATATGGTTAACTCAACCACTAAGGAATTAATTTTTAAATCTGAGAAATAAAAAATACTGGGGTGTTAATTGCACTATTCTATTTTTGCATATGTTTGATATTTATCACAAAGACAGGATATCAATCTATTCATCTATATAATTCTTTGCACTTTTTCCCTAATAATGAAAGAATTCAACTCATCATATCCTTATCATCCACAATGAAATAGAAGTTTCTTTCTGGGAAAGTCAGACATGGAGAGAGAGAGGAGTTTTCTTGGCCATTTTCTTTATTAAACAAACTGTTCTTTTAGAGTAAATATGATACTGCTACACCATGCTAATTTAGAACATTTAAGTCCAATTCAGGAAGATTATACACAGGTGATCTCTAGTTCTTTAAAGACTGATGGTATCACAGCTCCAGAATTTCTCAGCTATGCAATTATAGCTCCTTTCAGTTTCATGCCTAGTGTCAAAACTAGATTTTGACATGGTGAGATTTCTCCTCTTTCTTAAGGAAAAGCAGTAGGAAGAAGCTGAGAAAAACCTATGCAGTTGTTGCATAGATCTCAACAGGGGTAACAATTACATCAGCTGCCCTAAATATTATCAAGTAGGCTGTTGGAATGTCTGAAATAGGCAGAATCAGATCCAAAATCTGGACCTTGGACTAAACTATTTGGCTACCAGATCTTCAGTAGCATATCCATTTTCTATTAATACTCACCTGTAAGTTTGAACAGTATCTTATGGCTAGGTAGACCAGGTATGTTCCTTCATAATGATTTATTTCAGGCAAGAGCTTTAAAATTGTCAATGCTTGGGATAAACCTTGATTCAGGCCCCAGATTCTAATTTACATGTATGAGCATCATGCTTCCTACTGCTTAGGCAGGAATAATAGGTAACTAAGACTGATTACTGACAAAAAGGTAAATTACAGAGTACCTGGGACTCTTCAGGACCTAAGACCAAGGTTGGGAGTTGACATCTTGAGGCTGAGAGATTCCAAATCTTACCACTATTCAAATGTTAGAATAATAACACCATTTCTGTGGTAAAAGCTCTACCATCCTGCCTCCCTGGTAGCTAAATCACCTCAATGGAAAAGGAGTGTTTCCCAAGGATGGAAACACATAATTTATATTCACTTTTCAATTGCACTTTGGATTTGGACCAATGAAAGGAGCATCCATGGAGGTGATTACAAGCCCTGGAGGGCCAGGGATTTAGCTAAGTGTGCCTGCCTGGCAAGCCCAAGATCCTGAGTTTGATTCCCGATATGCAGAACAGAAGAAAACAAAAGCTAAGGAGAGTCTCACCACTTTCCACTGAAAATCCTGGGGAGATAAACCTATGCAGAGAGTTATGTAGGAAAGGTAGAACAATAGTGCTCGCCAAGAAATTACAATGGATTTATGTCAAACTTAAGCTTTAAGAAAAAAGGTGCTGAGAATTTTAGCTCAAGTGGTACTGCACCTACCTTGGAAGCACAAGGAGCCGAGTTCAATCCTCAGTAACTAAAAGAAGTAAATAAAAAATTGGACCACCAAAAATAAGACCCAACTTTTTTAAATGGGCCATTTCAATGAGGAATGTGATCATAATGTACCAATAAACTCAATTTATTAAAAGAAAAACTTTTAAATGGGCAACTGAAATGAATGTTAAGAAAAAAAAGTATTAGTAGCCAATAAGTACATGAAAGAATGTTCAGTATCTCTGACCATTAGAAAAACACAAAATGAAACATTAAGATTCCATACTGTTTCACAAAAAAAATCAAGAAATCAAAAAAATAACAAAAAACAAAACCAAACATAAATGCTGATGAGGTTATGCGGGAAAAGGAATCTTTCTTCATTGTTAGTATGAAAGTAAACTAGTACAATGAATGCAGAAATTAGTGTGGAGATCCTTCAAAATGTTAAAAATAGAAATTCCATTCGACTCAGCTGTATCTTTACCTTCCCAACTTGAAGATACATTATAGCAGTGATACACACATAACCATGTTTACAACAATAAACATAATACCAAAATCTTAGAATGTCTACTAACATATGAACAGATAAAATGTCCATTAACAGACTAGTAGATAAAAATATGGTATTTAAGGGCCAGCGATTTAACTCAGTGGTTCTAGCCTCTGTCTTGGAAACACAAGGTCCTGAGTTCAATTCCTGTTAACCACATACAACAATGCCAAGCATGGTGGCCTACGCCTGTAATCCCAGCACTCGGAAGGGAGAGGCAGGATGGCTGTAAGTTTGAAGCTTCCCTGGGCTACACAGTGAGCTCAGAACCAGCCTGAACTAAAAAGTGAGACCCTGTCTCAAAAAAGAAAAGAAAAAGAGGGCTGGAGATTTAGCTCAGTGGTTCTGGTGCCTGCCTCGCAAGAGCAAGGTACTGAGTTCAATCCGGTAACCACATAGAATGCTGGGCGTGGTGACTCACGCCCACCAGCAATCAATACCACATACCACAGTGCTCACACCTGTAATCCCAGCACTCAGGAGGCAGAGGCAGGAGGATTGCTGAGTTCGCGGCGGCTTGCCTAGGCTACATAGTGAGCTCAGGGCCAGCCTAAACTACAAAGGGAGACCCTGTCTCAAAAAAAAAAAAAAAAAAGGAAATAGCGCTTTCTCCAGAAATTCTTGTTCTAAGTGAGCAGACAGTTAATACTTTGGAAGTGCATTCATCCCTGTCTGATTTCTATACACAGGTAACTTCCTTCCGAGCCCTGCTTTTAAGTTTTAGGAAGTATTTTGCGGAAGAGAAATCAGAAAGCTTGAGTTCTGAGGTGTAAAGGCAGCTCAGGGCAGAGCACTTACCAGGAGGCAGAAGGCCCTGGGTCGAATCCACAATACTACCAAGAGACAAAAGGTCTGCATTCTGACTCCATCTCTACAAACAGCTGTACTTAACTGATAAGGGGAAACCTTTCATTTGCCTCAAAGCCAAAATGTGTTCTGTTCCCATTTTCAAAACACAGTAGACAGACTGCTAAGGTGATCATTTTGAGGCATATTTGTCAAGTGTCATATCATCATGAAAGATTCTTAAGGAGTCAAATCTTTGTAATAGTCACCAGAGTTTTGGGAGGTGAAGAATTTTTTTTACATGGTGGTCTCTGATGCTCAAAAAACAAGACTAACAAACTATCAACTTTCTCCGTTATGTCTTGTTTCTTTTTCTTGTAAAATAGAATTTAGGGCTAGACTTAATGTTTGAAATTTAATCCAGTTGTCTCATCTTACAGATAAAGAACAGAAATGATTTGTCCACATTCACACAGCTATTTAATGAGGATATAATGGAAATGGACAGTCCTCCCTACTACAGATCTTCTAGAGAAGAGTCAGGTTACTCAGCACAACATGCTATTAGGATAAAGATGAAACAAAGGAAACAAACATTCATGGTGCTTATTTGGCTACATGCACACAACCAACCCAAGACTACAAGACACCAGAAAACAGTATAATCCTGCATCCTGGATAAAGCTATCTCAGAAAATATGCCAGCTAATTATGTTCTGTTTAACAGTACTGGTGATTATTCATAGGGTTCTTAAGGCAGTACTGGGTCCCACTGATACTGAAATTTATTTTTGGCTACCAGTCTTATGAATAAATTATGTTTTCACTAATCTGCCTTCTTCTTTCCTAAAGGCACACAGAAAATGGATTATCAGCTTGTAAAAGATTGACACCAAATCTCTCTCATCCTTACAAAAATCAATTCAAAGTGGATCAGTGACCTAGATGACACCTGAAATTGAAACTGCTAGAAAACATATGGGAAATACTTCAAGCCATAGGCACAAGTAATAGCTTCCAGAACAGAACTTCAGTAACAGAGGATGTAATAGCACAAATCAACAAATGGAACCACATCAAATTTAAAAATTCCCACACAGCAAGGCAAAGAGTAAAGGGAGAGCTGACTGAATGGGAGAAAATCTTGCTAGCTACTCTTCCAGTAGAGATTAATATCTAGAAGAACATATAAAGAAATCGAAACTGTTAGCACCATGAAAATAGCCCAATTGCTAAATGAGAAACTGAATTTAATAGACACTTCTCAAAAACAGAAACGTGAATGGCCACTAAGCATCCAAAACCAAAAAATTCACTACATTCAGCCACTAGGGAAATGCACATCAAAACTACACTGAGATTCCATCTATTTCAGTCAGAATGGCTATCATCAAGAACACACAGAACAATAAATGCTGGTGAAAACTTGGGTGAAAAGGACCCCTTCTACACTTGTTGGTGGGCCTATAAACTAGTAGAGCCAGTAAGGAAATCAATATGAAAGCTTGTCAAAAAAACTAAAAATAGAACTACATATGCTATGACTCAGCTGTAACTGGTCCATACCCAAAGCAATTAAAGTCAAGATACTACAAGGATAGCTGCATACCCATGTTTACTGCAGGAAGATTCACAACCGCCAAGATAGGGAACCAGTGTAGGTTCCCCTCAATAGATAAATGGGTAAAGAAAATGAGATTTAGGCTGGAGATTTAGCTTAGCAGTTCCAGCACCTGCTTCACAAGACCAAGGTCATGAGTTTGAGCCCCAGTAGAAAAAAAAGAGAGAGATGTTATATATATATTATGTATAAATGCATAGATGAGTACTATTCAGCTATACAGAACAAGTTACATTATTTGCAGGAAAAAAAAAAGGATGGAGCTCCTCATAGTAAGTGAAATAGGACAAACACATAAAAGACAAATATTTCATGTTTTCCCTAATACTCAGAATCTAAAAAGAAGACACACAAGTAAAAGAAAAGCTATTACTACACAAGAGAAAGGTAGTAAGGGGGAAGAGGATAAGGGGTGAAAGATAATGGGATAAGGAAAAAAGTCATTATGTCATTAAGAGTCCAAGATGTTGACATAAATTTATTGATGAACAAGCATCCACTACACTGTTAAAAGCAACGGATTACAAAATAGGATATATGGCATTGCCAATTTTATTTTCAAAAATGCATAACATACAGAGATGGCAAGAAATAACCGAGAATGGAGTTCAGGTAACTGTTTTAATCTGCCTCTGAGAGATACTGAGCAATATTTGTTTAAAAGTATTCTTTGATTGTTTCTAAGTGGAAAAAATTAAGAAAAGTAATGAAGTGATAGACATGTTAAATAAGCTTTAATATATTAATTTCATAATGCACATGTATCTCAGAAGTCTGTATTTTGTCAATTTACTCAAAAAACTAAAAATAAGCATCCCTTAAGTTTAAATAGTTTAGGTACCAAAATATACTGTTACAGGATTAACGGGAATGAGAAAACTTGACGCTGAATTGTTAAATGCATTAGGTAGCCACTCCTAAATTGAGCTTGTCTCCTTAACTGTAAATGGAAAGGTAATCTCTTTAGTTCAGATGAAATAATATGAAGGTGTGAGGGTAAGACAAAAAGTACTCTGCAAAGAAAGATAGGTACTAAATATTAGGAAATGTCTGGATCTCAAAAATATGTAATTTTTAAAAACCTGTATTACGTGAAGGGTGCCTTGAAGAAAGCTTTTTTCTCCAGTATCAAAAATGACTAACCTGGTGTTTAACAGAGAAATATTAGAACAAACTTGAACAACTATTTTTAACTTCAAAATTCAATACCATAAATGTTTAGAATGCAAAACCAATGAGCAACACTTCCAAACTTATATAATCACTGAATCATTTTTATATCAACTATCTTACTGCAATAGCGTTCCACAGAACTCCAGGGGAAAAAAAAAAGACAAACTACTACTACATATTTTTCCTGAATATTATTTGCTTGAATACAAAACCATAAAGTTGCTAGAAGAGGAACTGTTTTCAAATAAACATATAGTGAGTTATTAATGTTGGTAAGGATTACATAGGTCCAAAATACCACGACATTAACATGGCTTAAATCCATTAATAATGGATCATTATCACAGAGGCCATTATGAGTTCCCTATCATCAAGACAGAGAGAACCATTCACATTTTGTGGAATTTAAATACTGCTTTATCTTGGGTGCAGCAGTTAGCGACACATCTTTCCTTGCTGATATAGCAGCAGCTCCTGGTTGCCCTCTGGACCAGCCAGAATGAAAAGATGACTTCTGCCATGTCTCCTTCTCTAACACTAAATTCTAAACAAAAATTTGGAGCAGATTATACAAAAGATCTTCTCAACTAGGTATGAGGCAACAATCTAAGAGGAAACTGCTAGGAGAAAACCACGCTAGCTATCTTAGCTAGGAATCTTACTGGCGGTTACAGAATTTATTCTACTACTGTCTATTTTGTCACATTTGTATGAATGTTATAAAAGATCTCAGAAACTGGCGGCAGTGGCAACAAGCCCAGCATCAGAGTTCTTGAATCCCATTTTATAGCTGCCAGAAAAAAATTACAAGATTTAACAAGAATCTTGCTTCATAAAACTGGTCCTGGTCATGACAGTCACAGTGTGAGCAGAGTAACAAACCTGTTAAGATTCTCAGAATCTTAAAAAAAAAAATCTTTAAAAAAAGATTTTGCTCTTCACTAGACAATGTAAGCCTTTTCTGTAAGCCACAGGCATGTATCATGGCTTTTGTGACTTCAGACCTACTCCTCTTACCAAAGAAGAGACTTGAAACCCCTCTCTTAAACTCTGACTTGCCCTATACCAGACATGACAGAAAAAGTCTCTTCCGGAGAAGAATAGGAAATTTCTATGCAAGGCTATAGGAGTTGGTAATAGAAGGATGGGAAAGTAAATCTCCATATTAATTAGTAAGCTTACAGTGAATTATATGGCATCAGTGTAGAACACGGTCTGAAAACATTTTGAGACTATTCAGACATAAGAGTTCACTCAGAGCTTCTTCCTGCCCTGCCCATGGTTTCATGAAATTAAGGATGTTTACATTTTGTAGCCCCATATCCTGCAAAAGTGGCTAGGACAGCCCATCTATACCTTTATCAGATATGTTCATCTGTCCCTCATCCTTTATAGATAAATAAAATTATATATATAGGAAATCTCTAGTTCTTCAAAAGGTAGACATAGTAAGTCACACCAATAATGAATAGGCTTTTTTTATAACAGCTCTTAGAAAGTGGCGTGGAGACAGAAGCCTATTACTTTCCTCAAACTCATTCACTTTCATTTACCTTCACAGAGAGACAGCAATAGCCAAATGAGTTTGTACATAAGAATGAGTGAGGCAAAGGCAAAAGCAGCATCAATCTGAGTGTAGGCAACAGCACCTTGCTTACCCACACATACTCTTCAGTCCCTTTCAGTTACCCTCAGCTCAGCTCTTAAGCTGCAAATTGTTTTGCTGGGCAGAACTAAAGTGTGATGCAGCTGCTCCATTAACTTTTCATAATATTGCATGTCAAACATGAAAATGGTTTCTAAACAATTTAAACTGCACACAGTACTTTAACAGAAAAAGTTTATTACTCCCACTCAGTGGTTCCTGGGGGCTTTGATGTTAAGTCATACATAATTCGAGAAATACCAGGAATCTTCTTAATCTCAGTGACCATCTTTAATACCACCTGTCATAAAAAAAAAAAAAAGTAAAAGAGTCAGAGGACCTACTGTATGTCCAAAAGTCCAAAAGGGCTTATACTTGAACTATAAAATTAAAATTAATTTATTTTCTCTATTACCTTCCCTATATATAGGATGGTCTCTGATTAATATCAGAGTGGTCCTATTTCTCTTTATAATAGATACTAACAACTTAAAAGCTTGGACCATAAACAGCTGCTAGCCAGCAAGCTGCACTAGTCACCACCCCACAACAAGTGTTCAAAAACATTACCAAGCAAATTAACACTGCTATACTATCCAAGCACATGACTTAACGTGTTCAAGCCAATGCTTTGTACATTATCTGTGGCTTGAACATACAACTCTAATGCCACCAAGGTGCTACATGACACACTCTAATAATTATCACAGTGAAGTACATTAAGAGGAGAGAATGGCCTGGTCACTTCACTGGCCAGAGATTTGGCAAATTTGAGCCTTAAGGAAAAATAGCTACCAAGACATATTGTGCAACTCAGAAATATACTTACCTATAGCTAGACCCTCATACCAATGTATTGAAAGACTGGCCCACATAATAAACATGTTAGATTTTTCAGTTCCAATTATGCAAACAACTCCTTTGGAACACTTACATGAAGAAACAGATGGGAGGAAAATGATGAAAAATGGAACTGGAATTGGTAAGAGGACAATTCATGGGTTTTGGGGCATAATGCCATCAAAACTTTTCCTCACTGCTAACAGTCCTAGGATTTTCTTCTTGGGAAAAATTATTTATAAGGTAGAGATCAGCAAGGTTAAAATTATATATTACATTCAGTTACTTTCTGTGCAATAATCAGACACTTTGAGTGTAAGGCCTTTTTCTTCTTACTAAGTATATTAAGTGGAAGCAGAAAAAAAAAAAAACAAAGAACAAAAAACAGTATCAACTCTGTCACACTCTATTCTAGTCACTAGATTATAAAAAGTATGAAGTACTTAAAATGTACATTAACAATAAAGTTCATATATTACCTCTACAGGGATCTCATTACCAGGTGTTGCAGGTATACCCGTCATGAAGTCACTAGTAATAAATGTTCGAATAACCACAGATCTCTGGCATGAAGGCTGCTTCTGAAGTGGGTCCCGATCAAAGTGTAATGGTGTCAAAATCACTGGCATTTGGCTAATTTTCCCAGCGTACCCTAGAAAAAGGAACATACAAGAACCAATCACCACACCACAGAAAAGCACTCTAGTCCAATTCAAGTAAGTCCTCCCAGACAGTACCTAAAATCATACACATGCACACCCCAGTTAAGATGGCCACTGTCCCCTGAATTCAAGTGCTCCCACAGCATTCTGAGACTCAACCACAAATACAAGTACAGTGATGTCTGTGACATGACATACACAGGAAAAACTATTTTCATTATTTAGGTAGTCATGTCATATTCTATGCTGCAAACATTGAATCATTAAACACTGACTCATTTGCTTAGGGTAGTAAAGGCACATCCTTGAAAGCTTTCAGTGATACAAACAGTCAGCTGTGGCACAATGCCACAGGTTCACCATCACTGTCCTAGGGAAGAGAACAAAATTACAAGTGTATACGAGTACACATTTTCATCAACTGATCGGTACTTAATCATGTTTTCTATGTGTTTCTGTTTAAGGACACCTTATACATTTACTGTCAATTCATTAACCTTAAAACCCACAACCCACAGCACTATAACTCATGACTGAATACAGTTTAATTTACAGACATTTTTACAAGGTAGATCCAGTCTTCCCGGAGTTATGAACCCAGATAGTATTGCAGCATTATGATTAAGGGTAAATTTTTTTGCTTTTTTTGTGGAGACAGGGTCTCGCTTTGTAGTTCAGGCTGGCCCTGAGCTCACTATGGTGCCCAGGCAAGGCGCCGTGAACTCAGCAATCCTCCTGTCCCTGCCTCCCGAGTGCTGGGATTACAGGCGTGAGCCACCACGTCTGGCATTGTAGTATGTGGTGTTGATTGTTGGTGGGCGTGTCTCCACGCCCAGCATTATACGTGGTTACCGGGGATCGAACTCAGGACCTTGCGCTTGTGAGGCAGGCGCCGGAACCACTGAGCTAACCCTCCGGCCCCAAGGGTAAATTTTTTTAAAAAAACATGAAAATGCAAAAAACATGGCACCTTGAAAAGTACACTGAAAAGCAAACAAGAAAAGAGCCCTTTTCTTAACAAGTTAAAATAACAAAGCAGAGCGCTGCCTTGTGCACCTTTAGCTGGTGTGTGTGAGCAGATCAACTCTACAAGGTACCCCAAGTATGCCTGCAACAGCCACATAGGTAAATAAACCTTGGAAAGCAACATTACAGAAGCATTCACAATATAAACAAATGCATTTAAAACTAAAAGTTGTATCCTTCCTCTGGAAAACTTAATGCTAACATTCCAAAACCTAATTAGGGTGTTATAAACAAAATGAGCAACTTACCAGACTCCCTGAGAATGTTATGTGCCTCAAAATCAGCTTGGCGTAAAGTACTAAGCACTCCCGTTGTCAAGAAAGTGGGGGTAACATCTGTAGGAGGTTCTTTAACTGGTGAGCCAAAGATATACACAACTCTAACAAGGTGAAATTATAGAGAAATCACATTTTACTATTAGAAACAAAGCACAAAGTATGTATTTACTATCTTTTCCCACTCACAACTCTCTAAATAGGTATGACAGGGTATACGATTACAGAAAGACCTGTAGTTTACATACCTCACTGAGATTGTGTTCTCTGAAATACCATTATCACAGAATGTGCAAAGGTGTTAGTGACACTACAGCCTTTCTTTACAAAATGTACTTACTGGACATCTTCCTAAATTCATGTTCAGCCAGAATGAGTAGAAACAGGGTCCCTGTGGACATAATCCTGTTAACCTGGAGTAAGGTAATCCATAATCCAATGACCAGTGCCCTTCCAGAAGCAGGAAATTTATAAACAGAAGAGGGTCAAGTGAACATGAACAAAGAACTCAGAGTTATGTTGCCACCAGCTAAGAACTACAGTAACCATCAATGCCAGGAAGAGGTAAGGGAGGATGCTTTTCCAAAGTATTCAGAGAGAATATAGCCCTGCGAACACCTTGATTTTAAACTTCTGGCCTTTAGAACTTGTATATCAAAGAAGAAATTTCTTTGGCCTTCAATCTCCGGGTTTGTAATAATTTGTATAGGTAGCCCCAAAGTAATATATAGTTCAACAAATAAGTAGATTTCTTCATGACAAGACTTTAGAAACTGTAACACGCAAACACTAGAGATCTCCAAGTGAAGCTACAATGAATTTTCAAACCATAGTTCACCAATTTTTTTCTCCCCACTTTGAGAAACAGTGATCCTAGAGATTCTCTTTTGCACTTTATTTAAAATGTCACTAAAATGGCAGGCATGGTGGCACACACCTATAATCCCAGCACCTAGGAGGCTGAGGCAGGAGAATCTGCATGAGTTCTACCCTAAACTCTGTAGTGAAACCCTATCTCAAAGCATTCCCCTCCAAAAAAGGATAATGAATAAGATTTAATATTCTTTCTTCTAGATGGTATGTCTCACTAATGCTTTAAAGAAATGTTGTCTGAAGAGATGAAGATACATGAGTCTGGAAGATAACCTGAAGAAACTGAAATCAGACAACTGTAAGAACCTGAATTATATCTTGCCACTGGTTTGCTAGGTGTTTCTCAATCTTTACCCAGAAAACAAGAAAAAGTTAAAGGTAAAGGTAGAGATCCAAGTATAACCTCACTGTCTCTATTCCCAACACAATCAGCAGAACACTGTCCTTTACTTGTTAGCCTTTTTTGTTTATTTTAACCTCACTAATAATAGGAATTGAATCCAACACCTTCAGAGAGAGTTACATCCCCAGTTCTTTTTTTTTTTACTTTGAGGCAAAGTCTCACTGAATTACTGAACTGCCCAGGCTGGGTTTAAACTTTAGATTCTTCTGCCTCAACTCCCAGAGTGCTGGGATTATGATGATTATATGCTACCAGGTCAGGCAGCCCTATTTGTCTTTACCAAGCAAACAAAATCTCCTGATAACTATAATGGTAAAATTTCATAAAGTTTTTGCTCAATATGTACTTAGATACATAAAAGAAAACAGCATTAGAAAGTAAGTCACACTTCTTATAAACAACACAGCTCCTCGCTTCATAATCAACCCTTAGATGAGACAGTGATGAGCTGAGAATGTCACAACCTGCTCTTTTCACCTACTCACTTCTTTCAAGAGTGACTGCTGGAACGTATATGAAGATGCTGTCGCCCACGCTACGTAACAGTAAAACAAGGGCTGTCCCGACCTATAAAAAGATTTCCTCATTCACATCAAAACTTTAACTTCCCAGGCCAGAGATTTAGCTCAGTGGTTCCAGTGCCTGCCTCGCAAGCGCAAGGTCCTGAGTTTGATGCCGGTAAGCACATACAATGCTGGGCATGGTGACTCACGCCCACCAGCAATCAATACCACATACCACAGTGCTAGGCGTGGTGGCCCAGCACTCGGGAGGCAGAGACAGGAGGATTGCTGAGTTCCAGGCTTGCTTGGTCTACATAGTGAGCTCAGGGTCAGCCTGAACTAAAAAGTGAGACCCTGACTCAAAAAAAAAAAAAAAAGACAACTTCAACTTCCCAAAAAGAAGAGGAATATAAAGTCTACCAAAATTCTTTTAAGGCCTTGCTACATTCTTATTTGAAAATATAGTTTTTGTTGGGCATGGTGCCACATGCTTACAATCCCAGCATTTAGGAGGCTGAGGTAGGAGGATCACTGTTACATTCCAAACCTGCCTGAGGTACATAGTGAGTACTCTCTCCAAAAACCAAAATAGAAAACCTTAGTTTTGGTTTGCTAACAGTTAGGCGTTTTATTTTTATTCTTTTTTTTTTTTTTGGAGACAGGGTCTCGCTTTGTAGTTCAGGCTGGCCCTGAGCTCACTATGTAGCCCAGGCAAGCCTCGAACTCAGCAATCCTGTCTCTGCCTCCCGAGTGCTGGGATTACAGGCAACGCCCGGCACTGTGGTATGTGGTATTGATTGCTGGTGGGTGTGAGTCACCACGCCCAGCATTGTATGTAGTTACCAGGATTGAACTCAGGACCTTGCGCTTGCCAGGCAGGCGCTGGAACCACTGAGCTAAATATCCAGCCCTATTTTTATTCTTTTTTGAGAAGAGGGGAAAGGCTGAGTTAGGATGAGAAAGAAAACAACACAGAATAAAATCTATTTTAGACAAGGGTATGGGTATTATTTGGCAGAAGAAAATTAAAGAGAGCTAAAACAGAATGTTACAAAAAATTTTAAAATATCTATAATATACTTGAAATAGAAATATATTTAGAAAAGGAAGAAGATGAAATGCAAACCATTATTCTAACCAAAAATAATTCTAACACCTATTTTCAAAACAGACAATTATAAATCTACCATTATTTACACTAACAATTCTTTTCTTCAGTATATTAACAATGCTCCTGGATTTGGTTTAACTAAGTTTCTGGTTAAAGGGAAGACCTAAAAGCACATCTGTGCACTGTACCTCACCCCTGCCCCACCCCCGTCTGCCTGGCCCCACCCTACCTGTTAATGTTGTGACACATCCGCGGGATAAGTCTTGCGAGGAAAACAAGGGACTCCCAGTCCGGCTCATCTTTACTAGAAATCCCACAGACATAACTGTAGGAACGACAGTCACCCTGAAAGTGGAAATATAAGTAATGATTTTTTTAAAAGTTTGACAAGGACCAAAAGATAGGTGGAAAAATATGTTATATATGGTGACACTATTAATTTTTTGCCTTTTAAAATCTGAACATATGCTTCTCTAATGATATAATTATATGGCTCTCTCATAGGTCTGTCCTCTCTTGCTTAGAGTATGCACTTCTAAATCCTGCCCCACACATCCCAGTACTACTCTTGGTAACAGGTCCTGAAAACTCTTTTTATGTGATGAAAGGTAGTGAGCCGTTATCTTGCCAGGAAGGCAGTAAACCGACAGTCCCCACCTCTGCTCTGAGGGCTTCCTTGAACCCTCGCCATAACATTTCTTTTGAGCCAGCGACAGGAACAAAGGAGGCACTGTGACTGTGGCTCTATCAAAGAATGAATAAATAATTTCCAAATTAAAATCCCATATTAAATCTGGCGTGAATCAGTTCAAAGAAAACGTCATAGTATGGTAATTTTAACAAATGATTTGACATATGCCAGACATCCATTGGGACAGTATTCCAAACACCTGCCTCTATCTTGCACACCTAGCATATTTAATTTGTCAGATAAGACCTATCCACTTTTATTTGCTAAATGTTTCTTAGATAGGTGTCAAAAACAATTCATAGACTTTCATTTATCAATTTGTCTATTAAGAAGCTAAAAGAAAATAAGCAAATAAGCCAGGTCTGGTAATGTTCCACTCACAAGAGGAATACCCTGAATCTGAGGCCAGCTGAGGCTACATAATAAGTTGAAGGCCAGCCTGAATAACAGCAAGACCACCAAAACAAGAGTGATGAAAAAAGCCTAATTAACTATCAATTGATGGAACAAAGAAAATATGTTATATATACACAATAAAACACTACTTGGTCATAAAAAAGAATGACTTTCGGGCCAGAGATTTAGCTCAGTGATTCCGGCGCCTACCTTGCAAGTGCAAGGTCCTGAGTTTGATCCCCGGTAACCACATACAATGCTGGGCGTGGAAACTCACGCCCACCAGCAATCAATGCCACATACCACAGTGCTGGGCGTGGTGGCTCACGCCTGTCATCCCAGCACTCAGGAGGCAGAGACAGGAGGAGTGCTGAGTTCACAGCAGCTTGCCTGGGCTACATAGTGAGCTCAGGGCCAGCCTGAACTACAAAGCGAGACCCTGTCTCAAAAAAAAAAAAAAAAAAAAAAGAATGACTTTCTGTCATTTGTAAAAATGTGGACAGAAGTGAAGGTCGTAAGCCTGGTACAGAAAGAAATACTGTATGCTAGCACTCATGTGAAACCTAAGATAGCTAATTTCACAGAAGTTGAGGACAGAATATTGGTTATACACAGGCTGGTAGTTAAGGAATGTTTGGGTATATACTACATCGTAGTCAGATAAGAAAATAAACTATGGTATTATTATTGCATTCATGTGATTACAAATAAGCGTAACATACTAGGATTTGAAGGCTTTTTTGTTTTGTTTTGTTTTGTTTTTGTTTTTTGTTTTTTGAGACAGGGTCTTGCTTTTGTAGTTCAGGCTGGTTCTGAGCTCACTGTGTAGCCTAGGCAAGCCTTGAACTCACAATAATCCTCCTGCCTCTGCCTCCCAAGTGCTGGGATTACAGGTGTAAGCTATCACACCCGGCACTGCAGTATGTGGTTACCAGGGATAGAACTTGGGACCTTGCACTGGCAAGGAAGGCACTGGAACCACTGAGCTAAATCCCTGGCCCCATAGGATTTGAAGGTTTTCACCACACAGAAATGATAAATGTTTGAGATAATAGATAAATTTACCTAATTTGAAAATTAAAATATATGTAATATATAACATAATATATAGCACATATAAAATCAATAATATAATATGTATAACATAAAACAATATACATGGTACCTAAAGCATGAATAATTTTTTTTTTTTTGAGACAGGGTCTCACTTTGTAGTTCAGGCTGGCCTTGAGCTTACTATGTAGCCCAGGCAAGCCTCGAACTCAGCAATCCTCCTGTCTCTGCCTCCCGAGTGCTAGGATTACAGGCGTGAGCCACCACGCCCGGCAGCATGAATAATTTTTAAGTGTCAAGTTCTAACAATTACAAAAGTTAAAAATGAGGGGCTAGAGATTTAGCTCGGTGGTTCCAGTGCCTGCCTAGCAAGCACAAGGTCCATGGTTTGATCTCCAATAATCACATACAACAACACCGGGGGTTGTGACTCACATCCACCAGCAATCAATAGCACACACCACAGTGCCAGGTGTGGTGACTCACGCCTGTCATCCCAGCACTCAGGAGACAGAGGCAGGAGGACTGCTGAGTTCAAGGCTTGCCTGGGCTACATAGTGAGCTCAGGGTCAGCCTGAGCTACAAAGAGAGACCCTGTCTCAAGGAAAAAAAAAAAGTTTATAAACGGTAAACTAAGATAATTGATTACTTTCCTCTCTCCTGTTTAATCCAAGTAATTTGTTTTAAAATAAAGTCAAATGTAAAAGGCAATTTTTTTTTTTTTTTTGGAGACAGGGTCTCGCTTTGGAGTTCAGGCTGGCTCTAGGTAGCCCAGGCAAGCCTGGAACTCAGCAATCCTCCTGCCTCTGCCTCCTGAGTGCTGGGATGACAGGCATGAGCCACCACGCCCGGCACTATGGTATGCGGTATTGATGGCTGGTGGGCGTGAGTCTCCACGCCCAGCATTGTATGTGGTTGCCAGGGATTGAACTCAGGACCTTGCACTTGCGAGGCAAGTGCCAGAACCACTGAGCTAATCCTCCAGGCCATGAAAGGCAATTTTTTAAAAAAATCAATAGATTTAGCTGGATTTGGTGGCTTGTGCCTTTATGTTTGGATCCACCTACTCAGGAAGCTAAGGCAAAAGCACTATCTGAGCCCAGGAACTGAAAGCCAGCATAGACGGAATACCAACAACTGAGAATATGAGAATTCAAACTATGACTGCAACTTAGTAGTATCATAAAAGTATAAAATGTATATATACTCTTCAGGAGATAAGCCTGTAATTATTGAAATGTTTACGATAGTGAAAAACTGCTAACAGTGTTAAGTGCTCACTGGTAAAATAAGTTTCACAAAGTGTATATGAAATATGAAGCAGTAATTAATAATCTATTTACACAAACACATACACTTATGAATTTCAGGTGTAAGAATAATTTAACCTGTTGGGCCGGAGGGTTAGCTCAGTGGTTCCGGCGCCTGCCTCGCAAGCGTAAGGACCTGAGTTCAATCCCCGGTTACCACATATAATGCTGGGCGTGGTGGCTCACGCCTGTAATCCCAGCACCCGGGAGGCAGAGACAGGAGGATTGCTGAGTTCGCGGCGGCTTGCCTGGGCACCATAGTGAGCTCAGGGCCAGCCTGA
>PVIC010009055.1:0-46546 GCA_004025085.1 Thryonomys swinderianus | reverse complement strand
CCCCCTCTCTCTCTCTCTCTCTCTCTCTCTCTCTCTCTCTCTCTCTTTCTTTCTTTCTTTCTTTCTTTCTTTCTTTCTTTCTTTCTTTCTTTCTTTCTTTCTTTCTTTCTTTCTTTCTTTCTTTCTTTCTTTCTTCTGACACTGAGGATCAAACTCGGGCCCTTGTACATCCAATGTTGGTGTGGTACCACTTGAGCTAAATCCCCAGCCCTCCACTTCTTTTATTTGTTTGTTGTTACTATTTTATTTTTCTAAAACTAGGCTCTCTAGATTGTTTCTAGACTGTCAACATAATGACTAGCTATGTAGATTTCCCAATATATTAATCTGATTTTTTAAAGCACCTGAGGGATTAGTGTCCTTAGTGTAAACATTTCATTTTAGGTTTTGTCAGTCAAACCATACATTGTTTTCACATTATTACGCTATTTTTTTGAGACAGGGTCTCGCTTTGTAGGTCAGGCTGGCCCTGAGCTCACTATGTAGCCCAAGCAAGCCTCGAACTCAGCGATCCTCCTGTCTCTGCCTCCCGAGTGCTGGGATTACAGGCGTGAGCAACCATGCCCAGCTTATTATGCTATTTTAAATTAATGATGTCTGAAAATATGTGGAAGGTGCAAGTAGTGATTTTGTTATTTCTTAGAAAAGCAATTAGGATGACATAATTATTAAAAGTTTATAGGCCATCAACCCTGGCAGTCAGTGGTCATTCAGGAACTACTTTTCCCAAAGAAAACAGCTGCCTTTTTCTAAGTCAGTGCTTTCTCATGAGTGTTATAACTCTGGTTAAAATGCAGTTTCTAAATTGTTGATATGCTGCTCCTCATAATAATTAGAGGGCTTATTCTTCTGGGAATTAAAGCCCTCAAACTAAAGAGAAGTGTTCTAAAACCAAGGAAGTAGAGGCTTCCTTTCTCTATCCTACCTCCTACAGTTTCTCTCCTACAATGTGCCCAAATAGAAGTAGACCCTCCACTGAGCAAATGGCAGATTGGCAGGCTTCCTTGAGCATGACCTTCAGAAAGCATCCCTCTGGGTAGGAGATTTAGCTTAGTTGTTCTGGCACCTGCCTAGCAAGTGCAAAGTCCTGAGTTCAATCCCTGGTAACCATACACAACAGTACCACACCCACCAGCAGTTAGTGCCACATACCACAGTGCCTGGTATGGTGGCTTACGCCTGTAATCCCAGCACTCGGGAGGCAGAGGCAGGAGGATTGCTGAGTTTAGAGATTGCCTGGGCTACATAGTGAGCTCAGGGCCAGCCTGAACTACAAAGAGAGACCCTGTCTCAAAAAAAAAACCCTCCCTCTTCCTCTGATTACAGACAGTCTTCTTTTCATCTTGGAAATGAAAAGAAATAAGAAAATCATGACTTTTGTGAGCACTTCTTAAAAATATACGAGCCTAATTGGTTTTATTTAGGCCTGAAAAATAAAATCCCCAAAACTTAACCTAAGGAGAATTGACTTTTTAAAAATACTTCTCCTACAGATGATGTAAGTCCATTTTTATTTCATTTCATAAACTGCATTTTCCTCAAATGTCTATCTGATTATAATATGGACACCAACACTCTGTGCCAAGGTCTAACTCTAATTCCAATTGCAATCTTTTCTTTTTTGATGTTTCATCCCATTTGAAATGATCTATAATATATAAATATCTAAACTTTTTATTGGTACATTATATATACACATCCCAATTACGCTCCACATTGAGACTTTGCACCAGTATATGACACAACTTATTTCTGATTTTTCCTCGCTCCTCTTCCCACCCTACCTCCCCCGCCCCTATATACACAAGCATTGTTTCCTTTGTTTTTTACCATCAATTTTTTTCTTTCTTCATTATTTACTTCTTAACCCCATTCCTCTTTGAATATTTACTATTTCACAATATCAGTCCCGCATTCTAGAACACATTTATAACTTCAGTTTCTCATGTCAGAGAAAAGATATGATATTTATACATCTGTGACCTATTTTTTTCACTTATGAGTATGTCCTGAAGGTACATTTATTTGAGTATAAATGATTCAATCTCATCTTTCTTTTTTTTTTTTTTGAGACAAGGTCTCGCTTTGTAGTTCAGGCTGGCTCTGAGCTCACTATGTAGCCCAGGCAAGCCTTGAACTCAGCAATCCTCCTGTCTCTGCCTCCCGAGTGCTGGGATTACAGGCGTGAGCCACCACGCCCAGCAATCTCATCATTCTTTATGGCAGAGTAATACTACATCTTATTAAAAAAAAAACACATCTTCTTTATCCAGTTTAGAGTTGATGGTCATTTGGGTTGTTTCCAAGACTGAGCTATCATGAACTGAGCTGCTATAAACATGGGTGCACATATGTCTCTGTGATATGAATCTTTTAATTCTTTCATGCATATCCCCAGCAGGGAAATAGCAGGCTCAAATGGAACCTCTAATCCTAGTTTTTTGAGGAATCTCCACACTGATCTCCATAATGGTGGTACTAGTCTACATACTTTTTATTTCAAATAATTGCTTTCCTTAAAATCAGGATCCCATATTTTGTTACAATATATTAAAAGTTTAAAAATTGTGATTGGCTTATTAAGTTCACTCAAATTGAGTATTTTAATTTCAGAAAGAGCAGTTACCAGAAGCCAAGAAACAAGAGGCTTCATTTTGTTTTCTCCTACTGAGTACCTTCATATATCATACTAAAGGCGGGAAGAGAAGGAGATTGTATACCTAAATAAGGTACAATATGACAAGATAAAACAATTCCATTACCTTTCTTCCCACTGAACAATATCAATGAGTTATTCTGATTCATATCCATTAATGATAATCTCTTCATATGAATAAGAATTTATGTCTTATTGGCTTTCCTAGTTTTCTGGACCCATGGTTTTAGAAGAATCACAGATTTTGGTTCTAAAGCAACTTTTGCTTGTGTTTCTGAATATTCTGCCAAATGCTGAATTTTTAACTTTTCTCCTACCTTACAGGCTTTGCTCTAAAAGAATTCTTCCTCCACATACACATTTCTTATAATATATGAACATTTCCATATTAATTGATTATATTGGCATAGTCATATGCCCAAAGGCTCTGAATAAGTGGCATTGAGAAAGTTGTTTTAAAATGTAATAGGGGGCTGGAGATTTAGCTCAGTGGTTCTGGTGCCTGCCTAGCAAGTGCAAGGTCCCTGGTTACATCCCTGGTAAACACATACAACAATACTGGATGTGGTGACTCATGGCCACCTGCAATCAGTGACGCATACCACAATGCTGGGCGTGGTGGCTCAGGCCTGTAATCCCAGCACTGGGGAGCCAGAGGCAGGAGGATTGCTGAGTTCCAGCCCTGTCTGGGCTGCATAGTGAGCTGAGGATCAGCCTGAACCCCAAAGTGAGAGTCTGTCTCAAAAAAAAAAAAAAGTAATAGGTCCACTCTGACCAGTACATCATTTCCTCTTGCTATACATCATATATAATTACAAAAAATCCAGAGGCAACATTTGTGAGATATTTTAGATCACTATAATGTATTTAGCCTTTTAAAATCATTTCATGAAGTATATGAACCTAAGGAAAAGCTGTGTTTGCTAATACATAACCTCCCCCCCCAATACCCCAAACAATAACAACACAACAACAACAACAACAGAACAGTGTGTCTCTGTGCCTAGCATATTACTAAAAGACAATACCTCAGAAATGCTGCTTTCTTGACATTGGTTACAATGAGAAAATAGATGAGGCTTAAAGAAGAAGCAGTCACTTATGTAAAACAGGATTCAGTTATTTCTGGCATCTTGCAAAATTATATACAAAATTGAGTTTCCTTTGAGATTTTCTGCATTGAAGAACAGGACACCTTGCACATCTTTCACTTCAGTTAGATATTACTTAATCAATCTCTCAAATAGCTGCTTCTGTATCTTTTAGTAGATCTCATGTTTTCTTAGTCACTAACCAGTGCCCTAGGATGCTATAGCCCTTTCTCCCTTCATGGGAGCCATTATTGTCATATAATATTCTTTGGCCAAATCTCAAGGAAAGAGGAAGTTACACAGCATCACTTGTAACATTGATTTCAGATCTACTGGAATCATCTGAGAAAATAAGAACCCCTGGTATATATGAAATGAGCAACCTAAGTGCAACTCATACATTGATTGGAGAGATTCTTCAATTTACACAAAACCCACTTAGATTGCTGAAATTTATTCTCTAGATTAGGGGGTCAAATAACTTCTATAGCTGGACATGGTGACTCATGCCTGTGATCCCAGGACTCAGGAGGCAGAGGCAGGAGGATTGCTGAGTTCGAGGCTTGCCTGGGCTACATAGTGAGCTTAGGACCAGCCTGAACTACAAGTGAGACCCTGTCTCGGGAAAAAAAAAAAAGCCTTCTATAAAGGGTCAGAAAGTACATATTTATAGCTCTATGTACTTCTTAATCTGTGCCACTACTAACCATCTCAACTATTGTAAGGGAGAAGCACCTTTGGTCAATTCTGAAACATAGGGCAAGGGGTGTTCCAATAATCTTCATTTATTACTTCTGCAATTTGAATTTTATGTTATTTTCCTATAATTTCATGCTATTGAATAGCACGAAACCCTTTAAAAATGTAAAACCATTCATAGGGTTACACTGTGTGTCACACAGAAACAGGCATTGGGCTGGGTTTGGACCATGGCCTGAAGTTTGCTGACTCCTACTCTAGATTTTCTCAGTTGTCTCCTTTTATTCCCAGGCATCATAGATTAAGATGAAACCACCACTGTGGGGCTCTCACTCTTTGCCTTTCATCATTTCCATCCCTCCTTGCAATCAAAATTATAATCACTCACTTATATCTGTCTTGTAAGTAGAAGATAGAAACAGGTTGCATGGGTATCTCCCTTATGTATATCTTCCTCTTATCTAGGGGAATTCTGTTTTCAAACTAAATGCTGTTGATTGTACTAAGAGCAACTGAAGTTCTTTATGGAGAAAGTGTAAAGGTTGACAATAAAGGTTAAAGAACTAGAAAAGTTGAGAGAGGCTGGATGTAGTGGTCCACGCTTGTGATCCCAGTGCTCTGGGGTCTGAGGCAACAAGTTCTAGCTTATCCTGGGCAGCCTAGCAACTTAGCAAGATCCTGCCTCAAAACAAATAAAAATTTAAAAAGTGTTGGGCATGTAGCACTGGACTCAGTGCCCAGTACAATAAGAAAAGAAAAGATGAAAGAGATGGATTATTTAAATTGAAAGAAGAAAAGTTGAGGGTTGATGGACTTTTACTACATAGTTCCATGTCATCGGTAGTTAATGTCTATCTTGCTCCAAAGGCTCATACATGAGAAAATCTAGATGTAGTCCTATAACTCCGACTAGAAAAAGATGCAGTTAACTCACTAATAGAGGAACAGCACTACCTTTCTCCATAGGAAGAGACTGTTAATCATGAAGAATTATTAGCTAACCAACTCCACCATAAAAAGGTGAGAGGAAACTTAAAGGAAAGCTCTTCAGGACATTTTGAATACAACGTAGAAAAGGACTTTTATGATACAGAAATTTCAAAATTCAAGGCAGAGTTCCTCTTTAAGAAAGTTATAAAACTATAGTGAAATCTGTTTTGGCTTCAAATAGTTGGAGAACATGATTTGTGGACTTCTTTTGAAACTTTCTGCTTGGATACATTATTAGATTACTTTATCATGTAACATCTTTCTGTTAATTAGTTTGCCAGTTGCATGTACAAATCAATGTACTAGGTCCCCTGTTAAATGTAGAGAGAAAGATAATAATGTGCATTAAATTAGACTTTCTTGTGTGGTGGAATTCTTACTAAAGCTAAATGGAAATAAACATCTAAAAAGACACCTCAACACAAAAAAATGTTTGAGGTGGCAGGTATGCTAATTACACTGATTTGATAATTATAAAATGTATACAAACTCACATTTTACCCTGGAAATATGTGCAATTATTATACGTTACTTAAAAATAAAATTAAATTTAAAAAAACATCCAGTGCCTTGAAATAGTCAAAACAATTTTTGGATATATAGCAGTTTAACTGGGTTTTAACTGCAGAAATAGTCCTATTTTGAGCTAAGATTTTGCAGGATCCCAGAAACTTCCTGCTTGACAGAGTGGTTTAAAAGAAATGAAGTTGGTAAGGATGCAGACCTGAAGTAATAAGCAAAGCCAGCAAGACAGCAGATAAAAATGAAACTAGTAAAGCCTTTGAAATAAAACTGAAAATTTAAACCTAAAGTAAGTGGAAGAGGAAATCCATACAGGAATATGAGACACGGTAACACATAAGTATGAAGGGAGGACAAAAAATGATTTGCATTGGTAAATTTTATAAAGAAATGAAACCAGTGGATAGAACAGAAAACTAATCTCTCCCTTGTAGTGAAATAGAGAATCTCAGGCAAAGGTCAGTGCTCAGGGAGGACTGCATTTGGCTGTTAGCAGCTACACCTTATTCCAATGGATTATTCAAATAGCCCCACTCAGTGAGTTTCTGCTTAACGTGTTACTCCCAAGAACTACATGATATGGCTGAGCAAAGCTTCAAAGAAACCTGCTTAAATTGAATTTTGTTCTGAGCTTGATTCAGAGGTTCCCAGAGCAGTGTTGTGGTTTTGCTGGTGTAAAAAAAAAAAAAAAAAAATCAAGGTTAAAGGAGGCAGGAGGCAGGATGCAGGATTTGCATTTGACAGGGTCTACAATAAATAATGTGGACTTTTCCAGTCGATGGGCTTTTCTAGCAGATATAGATTTTACTTTTGACCAGAGTCATTACAACAGCTTTATCTCTTTCTATCTTTTTTAAAATTTACATTTTGTATCTATTTTGGCAGTCATTGTTCTGGTTTTTTTTTTGTTTTTTTGTTTTTTTGTTTTTTTTTTTTTTTTTGAGACAGGGTCTTGCTTTTGTAGTTCAGGGTGGCCCTGACCTCACATCACAGTGTAGCTCACGCAAGTCTTGAACTCAGCAGTCCTCCTGCCTCTGCCTCCCGAGTGCTGGAATTACAGGCTTGAGCCACCAAGCCCAGCATTTGTGGTATGTGTTACTGATTGTCATTGGGTGTGAGTCTCCATGCCCAGTATTATTGTATGTGGTTACTGGGGATCGAGCCAGGGACCTTGCGCTTGCTAGGCAGGTGCTGGAACCACTGTGCTAAATCTCCAGCCCAAGGTCCTTTTTTTTTTTTTTTTGGCGGTATCAGGAATCGAACTTACAACCTTTTGCTTGTGAGGCTGGTGGCAGATTTTTCTGGTGTTGAGGTTATAACAAATGGCTTATAAGAGACTGGAGTTAATTTACATCAATTGTTTATATTAAAGACGATAAATGTACCATTCAGAAGTCTCATTAATAAAGGTCTTCATATGCGGTCATCTAGTCATTTTCAGATTAAGAGCACAAGTACTTGCTACAGTGCAGATAGATATATAGAAGCTATTGATTTTAAAGTTTACATGAGTACTGTGGTTATGAAATAAAGCAATAAGCTTTAGCAATTAGAATATAAACCAGGCAGCATATATACTTCCATTCTCAATTAAAAATTTGCTTCATATATGGCAAGAACATTCCTATCATCTCAGCACTCTGGGAGGCTGAAAGGCAGGAGCATCAGCAGTTCAAACCCAGGTTGAGCACCTTAGTGAGACTGCCTCAGAACAAAATACTTTTTAAAGGACTGGGGATGTAGCTCAGTGTGAAGGCCATGTGTTCAACCTCCATTCTCAAAAATACTTGCTATTCCCCTACTAAGAATATACTCAAAGGAATTTTAAAAATCACATTGGAAAGACATATGTACACTCTTGTTCATAGCAGCTCAGTTCATGATAGCTCAATCTTGGAAACAACCCAAATGCCCATCAACTGGGGACTGGATAAAGCAAATGTGTGTTTTTTTAATAAAATGGAGTATTACTCTGCCATAAAGAATGACAGGATTCATTCATTTATGTGCAAATGGTACACCTGGAGGACACACTAATAAGTGAAATAAATTCATCACAGATATGCAAATACCGGATCTTATCTTTGGTATGAGAACCTGTAGATGTAAATGAATTCTAAAATGTATGATAGTTTTTGTAAAATAGGAAATATCCAAAAGGAATTTGGTGTGGGAACATAATGAGGGGAAAGGATAAATATGATTTGGAAAGAAAATAAAAGAACATGTATATAAGGGGTGGGGGTTTGTGGGTGGGTAGGTATGTGGGAAAAAATGAGAATTAACTTGTGACATACACCGGTACAAATTCCCCAATGTTGTGTGTGATTGTGAGCTGTATATAGAATGTACCAATAAAGAATTCAATTTTTTTTTTTTTGAGACAGGGTCTTGCTTTGTAGTTCAGGCTGGCCCTGAGCTCACTCTGTAGCCCAGGCAAGCCTGGAACTCAGCAATCCTCCTGCCTCTGCCTCCCGAGTGCTGGGACTACAGGCGTGAGCCACCACACCTGGCACTTTGGTATGCGGTATTGATTGCTGCTGGGCGTGAGTCTCCACACCCAGCATTGTATGTGGTTACCGGGATTGAGCTCAGAACCTTACGCTTGTGAGGCAGGTGCTGGAACGGAACCGCTGAGCTAAATCTCCGGCCCAAGTATTCAATTTTTTAAAAAAATACTTGCTGGGCCGGAGGGTTAGCTCAGCGGTTCCAGCGCCTGCCTTGCAAGCACAAGGTCCTGAGTTCGATTCCCAGTAACCACATACAATGCTGGGTGTGGAGACTCACGCCCAGCAGCAATCAATACCACATATCACAGTGCCAGGTGTGGTGGCTCACGCCTGTAATCCCAGCACTCGGGAGGCAGAGACAGGAGGATTGCTGAGTTCCAGGCTTGCCTGGGCTACATAGTGAGCTCAGGGCCAGCCTGAACTGCAAAGCGAGACCCTGTCTCAAAAAAAAAAAAAAAAACTTGCTTCATATATATTCATGCTTGCTCCTGTATAGGATGTCAACACAGAGACCTAGAATTGAGGTATTTTTTCATTTCTCTTTGTAATTTTAATATTCTTCTCTCTCATTTTTGAAGCAAAGAATTTTATATAGATATAACCAGTTATATCAAGTTATAAAGATATAACTAGATTCCCCCCAAAAAGAAACATAGCAACTTCTGTGCTGTGTGTGTGCACCAAATTCTCTCAAGGAATATAAATGTTCTATACTATACAGTGTATTAGTAAAAACTAAAAAAATGAGTGTCTTATATTACTTATTGGGATATAAATTTCTTAGTGGTTCATATTAATGTAGTCTCAGTAATTTCTGTAAAGCCCCCCAAGATTATTCATACCTGCAATATGTATGTCTTACAGATTTGAATATTATTATTGTTACACCTAACAGAAAAAGATACCTGCTAAGTTGGAGATTAAAAATGATTTTATTTTTTCTCTCTTTGTACAAAACAGCTACAGTAGAATGTTACAACCCAAGAACAAATGAATGGACCTATGTTGCCAAAATGAGTGAGCCTCACTATGGACATGCTGGAACTGTGTATGGAGGAGTGATGTATATTTCAGGTGAACAATTGTCCTGTGAACAGAAATAATAATATATATGCTTCTAAGAGTAATTTATATTAAAATTCATATTGATTTTAGAAGGTATTTTGTGAGTGCAGTTGTATATAAATGCTTTGGGTATTCTCCAAATTCTAAGGCTAGCAACAAATCAATCCTATAGATGTATAATTTAGAAGAAAAGCATTTAGATTCTCTAATTTGCTTTCCAATAGTTACACCCTGTGTTTTAATAAATGCCATTCATATACATAAAAATTACATGAATTTCCTTAAAATTTAGCTATACTATCTGAGGAAATATATCATTATGTAATAAATAGCACATACTGTGAATAAACACGTGTAGTAATGCCTGATGTTCATTCTCTCTTTTGATGTAACCTGCAAAATATGTGTTTTCTTTTCCCTTGACATTGTAATGAGGTTCTACTATGGCATCAGTGAGCAATTCAGCATGTTAGGTACATGCAGAGATATTTTTCTGTTACAACGTCCAGAATGGCTGCAGTTTATTCAGTATCACAGGAACAACTTTCATTCTGAAATTGTTGGTGTTCAAGTCACCCCTCTGTAGAATTAAGAAATGTGTCCTGATATATTGATTGCTCTGTGATTGATATTCAGTTTTACTGGTCAGGCTTTTATTGCTTGACTCTGGCATAGTCTCCCTATGACAGCTTTCCTCCAGTCTGAATGTCTGCCAGCGTCAGACCAGCAGGTAGAGGGTTTAAGGAGATGTCTGTGACCCAATTCTCTGAACACTACTTTATGAAATTTCTAATCAAGAAGGATCAGTGAGAGGCCTGAAGTAATGATTGGCAGGTTTCTGGTGTAAAATTTCTGAACAACTACTGGATGTCTTATATTGAAAGAACCATCCAGGAAATCATGCTCCACTAGTCAGTGATTGACAGTGTCTACCTATTTTATATGTGTCGCTGTTGTGCCATTATAATGAGAGCTGCAAATCCTCTGGGGGAAAATGACATCTAATTATTTTAGGGGTGCTTTGGCATTTTGGTATATTATGCAGAAATGGTAGTAGACCTTTAAATGATACAGCTAAAGATTAGTTTATTTTTTCCCTCGTCTGGAGAAGACATAGTTTGACCTTTCACTGTACAGACTACTGTATATGACATCTCTGAATGTATATATAGATGGCACAAACTTAATAGATCAGCAACAAACTGCTGCACATACCAAAGAATAAAGAATACCAAAAGTTAAAGAATAGTTTTTAAAATATACATTACTCTGCCCACCAAAATCTCTGTCTAAAAAATTATATAATAAACTTGTGTATTGTTTGTACAAGACTTTCAGCTTTTTCCAGGCATTTTGTTAAATATCTCCTTGATTACGATCCTAATGAGATACTCAGAGGTTGTATTCTTGTTTAGCAAGAGAAGAAATCGACACCCAGAATTTTAAGTGCTCTAGCCTAGTGCTGGCACTCAGAGGGTAACCACTGAAATGCATTGCATTTGGGATTTATTGCAGACCGAACACTAACAGTGGTCAAAATATATTTCCCCTCAGTAGTGTCTCTTAGGTAACATGGGTCTCCATTGGAAAAAGCTATTTTTCATCTGTTTAAAGCATAGAAATGTTATTTTCCTTACTTTTTAAGCGAAAGAATACTTATGGAGGGCACACATTTATAAGAACACTTGATAAGCTATGATGTGTCATAATGTGTGGCTTAAAGTTAATTACAACAGAACACCTTACTCACTTTGTCATTTTTTTGTAATCTGTTTACCTCATGCTTGTTGTTTTCATCCTTTAGGAGGAATTACTCATGATACTTTCCAAAAGGAGCTCATGTGCTTTGACCCTGACACTGACAAATGGATCCAGAAGGCACCGATGACCACTGTCCGAGGCCTCCACTGCATGTGTACAGTGGGAGAAAGGCTCTATGTCATTGGTGGCAATCACTTCAGAGGAACCAGTGATTATGATGATGTCCTAAGCTGTGAATATTATTCACCTATCCTTGACCAGTGGACCCCTATTGCTGCCATGCTGAGAGGGCAGAGTGATGTTGGGGTTGCTGTCTTTGAAAACAAAATCTATGTGGTTGGTGGATATTCTTGGAATAATCGTTGTATGGTAGAAATAGTGCAGAAGTATGATCCAGATAAAGATGAATGGCATAAGGTTTTTGATCTCCCAGAGTCCCTTGGTGGCATTCGAGCTTGTACACTCACAGTTTTTCCACCTGAAGAAACTACGCCATCACCTTCTAGAGAGTCCCCTCTTTCTGCACCCTAAGATCATCCCTACAACTAAGATGCTATAGTCTTATCTTTGCGATGTGTCATGATTCTCTTCTTTTCCCCCCTTAAGTAGTATATGTGTTAGATTAGCCTCCAGTAATTGATACAGATATTGGAAAAAAAGATGATATTGATGTTACTTGTGCTGTTTGTTTGGCCTAGAGTGTTTCTCAAGTGATAACAAAACCATCCTGGAACTTTATCCCATAGAAGCTGATATTTACCATATGAAAACGGTGTTATCTATGAAATATTTCTTCAGTACTTTTAATGCTGTGTACTGGGTGTAAGGTATTTGTCATCTTACATTATAATCCAAGTTGAAGGTGGATTATAGTAAATGTACAACTGTGCTCACTAGGCTTCAAAGTGAAAAGTTTTCCTTTCATCTTTGACTATAAGATGTCAAGGGGAGGCAGCCTGCTCCAACAGGAAACAATATACAAAAGGTTGCCAACTCGCATGAGCTACCTCCCTCTTTTCATAAAGTATTTTTGACATATCTGTCAACCCACCTGACTGTGTGGGTGCATTGAGAACATATAAAGTTTCTTAGACGCACAGGAGAAATAAATAAAATTTACAAATATTCATTGTAAAAAGCATGACCCCTCTGCTCATTACAGAAAGGTTTGGGGTTTTTAAGTGTGTTTAAATGCACACACATAAATAAATTTTTAAAAATAGATCATGTACATGTGAAATTCAAAACTTCTTCTAAAGAGCAGCTTCAGTTAAGTGGGAATTCAGTATGCACATACTGAATCATGTATGTAGAACTATAGGAATTTAAGTGGATAAGGGCTAGAAATTTTGAGCAACTAAATTCACCACTTGACCAAATTTTATCTCCAAAAACTGTATTCTAATCCTTCTCCTTTGCTGTTGAGGTAACTTACATAATGTATGTGTTCTGTATACTCTCAGTTCATGAGGATATTTAGCACAAAGTATAGCAGTTTCATCTGGAGAGCTGTTTTTGCTTATTGAATTCAACTTCCATGTTTTATCTATTTTTGTTGTTGTTCAATAAAAAAAATTAATGTCATTGTGTCCTGAGGCATCCTATTACTGACTGGCTTGACTTTATTTTGTCCAATACCGGTTTTTGCAACACTTGGTTGATCAAAGTGCCAATCACTAAGTAGGTTGGTTGAGTATTTCTTTATGACTCTTATTTAAGGAGGAAAGACTTTGACCAAGTCTAATTGCAGTGGGGAAAACTCATTGCTGGTTGTTTCAAAAATTAATTTGTGGAAGATGATAATTGGCTCTTCTCAGTTTCCACAAAACTGTGAGATATGACCAAGTGGTAGGAGCAGTTATGCTTCTTGCCTTTTTTTTTTTTTTTACAAGATCTCGCTGTGTTGCCCAGATGACTGACCTTGAACTGAACTGACGTGATTCCTGTGTCTCAGCCTGCTGAGGACCAGGGACTAAGGCTGTGCCTCCTTGCTCACCTTACAGAGCAGTTACATTTCCAAGGTAAGCTTCCCTCGGAAGGACTGAACGCACTGAAGTTGCAGGGTCTGTGGGACACAGATTCAGAGGCGCCTGTGGGCAGTTTTTTTGGAGGGTGGGATGGTAGCACACACAGGGATTTCTCGAGCATCTGCATAAAAACAGTTCCCCAGTGCCCGGGTGAGCAGAGTATTTCCCAGGGTCAGGAAGCAGAGGACTGTGACAGGGCCCTCAGGGAAGCTGAACAGAGCGGGCACTGTGACAGTAAGAACTACACCTGGGGACACTGTGCCTCTGGGCCTGAATCTGCGGCTTGCTGTGTAACCTGAGCAAGCAAGCAATTTAAATCCTATGAGCCCAGAATGCCTCATATAAAACAGGAGTGGGCAGAAAAAATGTCTTAGCTTGGCTACTTGTGCAGGGACTGTATAAAATGACCTCAAACATTTGTTCTTGTCATGGATCCTAAAGGAAACAAATAGTTTTGAAAGAATTATTTGAGAATGACACTAAGACTATATTGTGATCTCTCCTGCTTTATCAGTAAATGATGATCAAGTGGAATATGAACCAAAAATGTAGGCCTGCTCAGAAACAACTACAGGATCATTGCATTTCTTATCAGTGGGGAGTTAGTAGCATAGATATCGCCAAGGTCTGTCTAGATTTTAAGGTAAGTAAGCAACACAATTTTCCCATTAGTGCCACTGTTGAATGCTGTGGTACTTTGTATGAATTTGACAGACACCCTGGAATGAAACTGTTCTTAACTGAGAGCAACAGGTCCAGTGACTTCAATTTTCTCTTTATAGGCAGATTGGATTTAGTCATCTACATGTAGCCCATGCCTGCCTAGAATGGAGGAGTGCACAGGAAACACTAATGATATTAGAAGTCTACTGTGGGTATTCCTAGTCAGGCTGCAACTACCAGAAGTTCTCTCCATCCTGTGGCCTTTTCCCTCTAGGCCTGCAGAATTCTCATCATTCAGGCAGTAGAAGAAAACAGTATTGCAGATATAAGGGCTAGTCTTGAGGAAGGCATACATCACTTCAGTCGCATGCTTCTGTCTAATAGTCCTGTGACCATACAGACAGGCGGGGACTGTAAAATAGCTATGTTCTCCGAAGTAGAATTGGTGACCTATTGCAGTCTGTCACAGAAAATAACACAGTACATACACAGTTCTGTTTGACAATTACCTTTTCCGCATCCATGACATGTATTATTTAGAAGCAATTAATTTCATGCTTTACAGTAAGAACTATTATTAAAACAATTTTCCCATTCAAGTACTAACCAGACCTGACCCCGCTTACCTTCCGAGGTTGGATCAGATCAGGCTGGTTCAGGGTGCTATGATCATAGACTTAAACAATTCTAACACCTGAGAAATTGTTACACATTTTACTGCACTGTGATTCTGTGTTTTTCTTTATGAAAAGCTACCTGCTAGTCATTGGTTTGCCTTATAAGCATTTCTTATATTTGACTGTTTTAGTTCTTGGTCTACTTGAAAAAGAGATTTATAAGGCTGGGGATTTAGCTCAGTGGCTCTGGTGTGTGCCTTGCAAGCCAAGGTCCCTAGTTTGATTCTCCGGTAACCACATACCACAATGTTGGGTATGGTGGCTCATGCCGACCAGCAGTCATACCACATACCACAATGCCAGGCATGTTGGCTCACGCCTGAAGGGGGAAAGAAGGGGGAAAATAAAAAAGTTATACTTTAAAGAAAAACTAGCTTTAGAGCACAAACCTGGTTTATTTACTTGTTTTCCCTCTCCCAAAACAGCAGATCTGGGCAACTCTTTGGGCTGCTAAGGGGTCTGTCCATTCCCTGTTACTCACCAATGATCCTCTCTCACTCCTCCCTTTGGCATTTCCCGGCTCACTTAGTGAACACCCTCTCCCACCCCCTCAAACTAAAGCTGAAACTGAGGCTAAGACTATAGATTCTCCAATTCCACAAGTTTCTACGTAATTCATCTCTCAGCATGCGCACTCTGCTCTTAAGTGCATCTTGTAATAAATCTTTCTCCTCCCTGTTTTACTGAGGTGTTCTGAAAATTCTTTTTCCTTGACTGGAGTGAGAGAACCTCTGTACTTGTAAAGACATGGGTTAAATTCCTTATTTCAGGGCCGGAGATGTAGCTCAATGCTTCCGGCGCCTGCCTCGCAAGCGCAAGGTTCTCAATTCGACCCCGGTTACCACATACAACATAATGGGCGTGGTGACGCACCCACCAGCCATCAATACCACATAGCACAGTGCCGGGCGTGGTGGCTCACGTCTGTCATCCCAGCACTCGGGAGGCAGAGGCAGGAGGATTGCTGAGTTCCAGGCTTGACTGGGCTACATAGTGAGCTCAGGCCAGCCTGAACTACAAAGTGAGACCCTCTCTCAATAGATAGATAGATAGATAGATAGATAGATAGATAGATAGATAGATAGATAGATAGATAGATAGATAGATAGATAGATAGATAGATACTTATTTGAGCCTTGGAGACCCTCAGACCCAACCTGTGACAATAGTATCCATGAAATCTCAAAAAGTTTGCAAAGTTCCTTCTTGGTCAAGGTAGCTAGGATATAAAGGGTAAAGAAAGAATTTACTTTGCTTACTTTTATAATTTAAGAAAAATCACCTGGTTAGCATTATTTTCTCTAAAAAGTAAAACTATAACCTGAAATTTTTCTCTAATATTATTTTAGCAACTTCTAAATATGTGTTTGTAGAAATATATAATATTTCCTTAGGAGATTCAAAAATAATTCCCTCAAATTGACCCATACTGCAGCGCTCCATAGTTCATTTAAGTAGTGGTTTATTTAATCAGTGACTTTTTTTTTTCCACTTCAAAAATCTTGTATGTTTTTCTTCCAAGAACAAGAAGTAGACATTCTTACATGAAAGTTGTCACTGGCTCTAAAGAAAGCTTTTGGAATAACCAGGGAGAAAAATAAATGCACAGTAAATTCTCAAGGATGAAAAACATTTTAAATAGGGCCGGAGGGTTAGCTCAGTGGTTCCGGCGCCTGCCTCGCAAGCGTAAGGACCTGAGTTCAATCCCCGGTTACCACATATAATGCTGGGTGTGGTGGCTCACGCCTGTAATCTCAGCACTCGGGAGGCAGAGACAGGAGGATTGCTGAGTTCGCGGTGGCTTGCCTGGGCACCATAGTGAGCTCAGGGCCAGCCTGAACTACAAAGCAAGACCCCGTCTCCAAAAAGAAAAAAAAAATTTTTTTTAATAATATATTTATTAACTTATATATTGGTCGGTGTTTTTGAGACAGGGTCTCATTATATAGTTCAAAGTGGCCCCACAAGTTTGCCCTCAAACTCATGGTAATCCTCCTGCCTCAGCGTCCTGAGTGCTGGGATTATAGGTGTGTGCACTATGCCTGGAAAATTATTTTAAAAGTAATGCAGTGTTTAAAAGCTTTTGATAATAATAAAAATGCAAAATATAGAAAAATTGGAAAAAATGAAGGAATAAAAATGCAATCATCAATAGAAATCTAATAATTTTATTCAATTGTAACTTAAAATCTATAGTTTATATATACTATATCCAGTATTTTTGGATACATGAGGACATTATTTTCTGATACAGAATACATTTTGATACATTACTGCATGAACTTCTGATACATAACACATCAGTGCAATTTTTAGGATAAGATTTATTAACCATTATACAATGTTTAACTGTTAGTATCTTGGGCTTTTGTCAATTTAAAAACCATTAAATATTAATGCTCAAATAGGATGTCTGCCTAATTAAACAATAGTGATGCTGAATTCAAAATATTTCATCAATTAATATAATTTAGATCCTATAGTGAGTGCCTACTTCATCTCTAATTAAATTTACTATTCCTTATTGTCTCTATTAAATGATTAAATGATTGTTAAATGCCTCACCAAGATAAAGATTAAATTTTAAAAAATGAGATTAAAGGCCATACCTCTATGGAAACAAAAGGAAAGAATTACAAGGCTTGACAAATGTTTTCTATACAGACACTAGGTATTTTAGTACTCTGGGGACACAAGGTCTCTATTACAATTACTCAACTCTGCTGTTGAAGTACAAAAGGAGACACATATTATATGTAAATGAATAAGCAAGGATGTATGCCAAGAAGACTATTGAAGGACATTGACATTTGAATTTCATGTAATTTTCATGTATTGCAAAATGTTATTATTCTTTTGACATGTTTTTTAACCACTTAAAAATGTGAAGGCCAGTCTTGGTGCATAAGCCACAGAAAAGTAGGCCATGGGCCAGATTTGATCCACAGGCTATGGTTTGCCAACTTCTGCCTTATAAGAGCATGTTTTATTACCATTAATTGATTCTTTCAACCAACTTTATTGCACGGCTATTTCATAATAGTGAAAAGACCTAGGGCAGTAAAATGAATGCAGCAATGCCTGGCCTCCTGAGCTCAATCTAGTGGGGTAATAGATATTTAGAATGTAGTGTGCCAGAGGCTATGAGTGTGTAAAAAGGCAACATCTGAGCAGAGTCATAACAGTAGGTGTTTAGAGAGTGAATCAGTGGAAGGCTATACAGAAATGAAGATGATCTTAATAAAATACAACTGTGGCCACAAAAGTAGGAATCAAAGAGAACACATAAAGAAAGAGTAGCCAGTCTTTGAAATTGAAGCTCATGTCTTCTGTGATACAAGTTCGTCTTGCAGGTCTCCCACTACTTACATGAGCTACCTGCATGTTGGTTCTGTGCCATATAGGGCCACATACAACTCACCGTGTAAATACAGTGAAAAAAGCCAGCATGGTGACACACACCTGGAATACCAGCACTTGGGAGGCTAAGGCTGGAAGACTGCAAGTTACAGACCAGCCTGGGCTACATAGTGTGTTGGAGACTAACCCCACTGTAGAATTTAAATTCTTTTCAAGCTGATGAAAGCAACTTTGGACCAGTTTAAGAGAGTGTCGGGCATAAATTGGCTTAGATTAGTTGATGTCAAATTAACCATAATGTTTACCTTCTCACCCAGGGAAAACAAAGAAATGAAATTTAGCCAACTGAATTACTTGATTCAGTTTCTTTATAATCTGTTTGACCCTTTTCTGATTAGTGTTTTTCAAATTCTTCATCAAAACTTATGAGGACATGGGCCGGAGTGTTAGCTCAGTGGTTCCGGCGCCTGCCTCGCAAGTGCAAGGTCCTGAGTTCAATCCCCGGTAACCACATACAATGCTGGGTGTGGAGACTCACTCCCACTGGCAATCAATACCACATGCCACAGTGCCAGGCATGGTGGCTCACGCCTGTAATCCCAGCACTCGGGAGGCAGAGACAGGAGGATTGCTGAGTTCGAGGCTTGCCTGGAGCGACATAGTGAGCTCAGAGCCAGCCTGAACTACAAAGCGAGACCCTGTCTCAAAAAACAAACAAACAAAAACAAAAACAAAAAACTTATGAGGACAGAGGTTCTGAAAGTGTGGTCCAGCTATAATGATGCCCCTGAGACCCTCTCAGGTCGGTGACGAGGTCAAAACCATTTTCATCATAACACGGACATCACTTACTTGTTGGACTCTCATTTCTCCAGGAGCGTACGGTAAATTTCCCAGAGGCTAGAGGATGCAAAGGAATATTACTGCTCTGTTAAGTAGTGGAATATGAGTTTGTGGACTCTTGTATTCTAAAACATTCTAATTTGTCACTTGCTTTTTTTAGGGTGTTTTAAACTATTTACTGAAATGCCATATGCTTGCTTCCATTTATTTTTGGTACATCTTTTCCTCATGGTGATTTAGAGGATCTTCATGCCAATATAAATATTTCATAAATATTTGGCCATTTATGTATATATCTGCACAATACCTCATATCTTTCACCAAGAAAAAAATATTGAAGAGTAAAGACCCAAAACAATTAGGTATGTTGAGAATCTGTGCCAAATATTTGTTTCTCTGAGGGAAAGGCACCACATACCTGTTCAGTTGAGAAAACCATCCTTACAGCACAGGACCAGTTTTTATTTTTAAGTAGGGCTTGGGACACCTAGCCAGTAATCAGGTGCTTCATGGCACAGCTACATTCCCACCTTCTGCCATGAGTTCATAGGGAATTCCAGCAACTTAGGCTCCTTCCCGCTGGTTCTCACAAAAGGTATATCTGAGTGGGACAGGCTGGCGCTTCAGTTGGACCCAGGTACCTTTCTCTTTGGCTTCCTTCTTTTTTAAATCAGTTTCCTTAACACTTTTCAGGAAGCTATCTCGACTCTTGGAGTGTTTAACATGCTCAATATGCACATTAATCCTCTTGGCAAGTGTCTTGCCTTTAACTTGCTTCTTTACAATGCCAACTACATGCTGGGTAACATTGTAGACTTCTCATTTTGCCATGGTAACATTTGTGTGGCATTCCTTTTTGGACAGTACCCATTCCCTTCATGTCTACAATATTATCATTTTTGTAGATTTGCATGTATGTGACCAAAGGAAAAACTGTGTGTTTTCTTAAAGGCCCAGAGAACATATACTGGGTTCCCTTCCTCCTTCTCTTTGTGTTCACTATTTTGTTAAATTACTACAAAATGGTGATTCTGGCTGAAAAGCTCAGCTTTCACTTCTAATGCAGTAAATATCAGTAAGTATTACTGACATGAGCACAGTGTCCTGAGTTTCCTTAAAATATGAAGAATAAAGGAGTTCTCACAAAAAAGTTCAGCAACAGGTAGTGATGGTAAGAAATAAATAATAATAGATTATAATACCATTTTAATACAGAAATTAGAGTACACTGCACATCATAATTTTAAGCATTTTGTGATTTTCTTTTGTTTACATGAATGTACATATGTGGACATAGTATATACACAAACTGTGCACATATACACATATAAAACCACACGTTCATATTTATGTATAAAATTTTCCAGAAATATTTGTATATGTAAGTATATACACCTGCATACTCTGTTAACAAAATATGTATTAAGGGTGTCAAATATTGAATTTTAATATTGAACTCTATTTTAAAAGGAACCTCACCATTTGAGAACTACTATAAAGATTGTCTTTTGTTTCATTTTTCAATATTAAAATTTCAAATAAACTGACATTTACTATATATTGAGAAAAGTCTGAACACCTAGATACTTACTATTTATAAATAATAATTATACTTCTTCCATATTGTATAATCTAATTTTTGTTACAGTATTTTAAAGTGAATTATGGATATTATTGCATCCCTCCTCTAAGTAATTCAACATTTATACTTAAAGCTAAATAAATTTTCCTTCTTAAAATCAACACCATTTTCCTGCCTAAAAGATGCCTAATTACTTATCCAGTATACATTTAAGTACCCATTCAAATATTTATAGCCTCTAAAACTGAACACAGTTTTCAAATATTTGTCAGGGTTGGAGTAAGAAAAGCAGGCATGATCTGTGTCTGGATCCCTGGCAAGTCTCTGAACATGCTGGGCTTGTAGCACAAAGAGAGGTTGTCCTCATTCACAGACTCAAAGGACTCGTGATCACCACCAGTGGAAACTTCTACAGCAGAACTTTCCACCAAGGATGAAAGAGAGTGCTAGTTTTTCCTTTTTTTGCCACAGCTCTCAGAGCCAGAAGCATGAGAATTATGCCTGGGATATCTGCAAGTGCAAAACTGAACAAAGCTGTTATTTTTTTTTTTTTGACACATGGTCTTACTTTGTAGTTCAGGCCGGCCCTGAGCTCACTATGTAGCCCAGGCAAGCCTGGAACTCAGCAATCCTCCTGCCTCTGCCTCCTGAGTGCTGGGATGACAGGCGTGAGCCACCACGCCTGGCACTGTGGTGTGTGGTATTGATGGCTGGTGGGAGTGAGTCACCACACCCAGCATTGTATGTGTTTGCTGGGATCAAACTCAGGGCCTTGCGCTGCGAGGCAGGCACTAGAACCACTGAGCTAAATCTCTGGCCCAAAAGCTGTTATATTTTTATACTAAGCTAAACTACTGTAACAAACATCTTAGAATGATAATAGTTCAAACAAAACATGTCAACTTCTTAGATACAGTACAGTGGTACTGAGCTACAACTTTGTTTGCAGTTTGGTTCCCAAACAAAAGCTTTTGGCCAAATTTTGTTTTTGTTTGGAAATTCTGTATCAAATGACAGACATAACCATGGAAACAGGGTCATCATTTCCAAAATCGTAGAACAAACTAAGTTTGTAAACCAGGTTATCACTGTAATAAACACAGCGGGCAGCACCTGAGGATAGCTCTCTTCCATACTGACACTCAGGAACGGAGTCTTTCATCTGTAACTTCCCAGTCAGCCATGATCATCCTCCTCCCTGGGATCACAAAGGGAAATAAGGAATGATTGAAGTGCAAGCATGAGGATTTGTGAGTTTGATCTGAATGTGGTAACGCAACTTTCCATATTGTCAAGAAGGCTAAGGAAGCTGTTCTCAGATTGGATGCAAAGAAAAAGAGAATGAATATAGTGAAACATTAGTAGGTTCTATCATAGTAGACTTTCACCCCTGTGATTTAAGAGGCAAAATGTTTCTAAGGAGTCAGTAAAATCTCATAAGGGTCTGTGGGTAAAAAAATAAATAAATAAAAAAGATCTCATGGGGCATGATCCAGAGATCAGAAAAAGAGCACAAACAGATTGCTCTTTTGGCCTTGCACAACTTGCATGAAAGAGAGGAGCAGAGATGATGCGTGTGCTCCATGCTTGTTGAAGTTGCTGAGGACCCAGTTCTCATGCAACCCACATAGAAAGCAGGAACAAAGATGACCTGTGCATATTATCCCTGCCAATGTACTGCTGGTCCTAGACCTTGTGCAAACCAAGTGGGAGGCTGAAGGAGAGAGGCCTTTCATGGCCCTCCCCTCTTGCCGCTGGTCTTGGGCTTGCTCAATCCCAGAAGAAGACAGGAAGATAGCAGCTAAGTTACCAAAGCCTAGGGAGCTGTGCTCCTGAGATCTCCACAGCACAGGGCAGATAAAGAAGGGAAAGAAAAAAATCAACAGTTAAAAAAAAAGAAACAAAACATGTATATAGGAGGTGGGGGATTGTAGGGTGGGCAGGGGAATGGGAAGAAAATGAGAAGTCATATCATGCACTGGTGCAAGCTTTCAATGTTATTTGTGATCATGATGTGTATGTAAAGTATACCCATAAAGAATTTTACCATTAAAAAAAGAGATGAGACCAACACCCAGAAGAGAGTTTCACTGCAAGACAACCATTACCCTACCAGAATCAGAGAGGGAAACAGCCTTGGGAGAAAGAAGGAGAGCTAAACAGGGATCACCTGAGAGCCCTGGGAGGCTCAGGCTTGGGACAGGAGGATTACAGGACCTGTGTGCTCTGGTGGGAGGCCAGGTTTGGAAGGTATAATCTTCAGCGGGGGGATCTAGAAGAGATGGTACTTAGTCCAGTGGTATGCTTGAACTGTTCGTACCATTGCGTACATCTAACAGAAATTTCTCGTCTGAATTGTTACAGGTCAACATATAAATGGCCCAAGCATCTTCACTAAAATCATGGACCTCTTTGGTCTGGTTGAGAACAGTTCATGAGTGATTATTGGGGTGTGTCAGTATCCAGTTGATATTTGATGCGACTGTTGTTGCTGACTTTATTACTATAGTCAAGATGACATAGTTTTGGCTGTCAATTGTTTTTCTTGCATGCCAATATCTAGATTGCTGGGGGTGGGTCAAAAAACTATTGTGACCCACTCTTGAAGAATGTGGCACTAGGGCAAAGAAGCCAGGCACATAAAATAAATAAATGAAAAGAAAAGCAAGAAACATGAAAAGACAAGGCAACAGACTGCCTCTAAAAGTTCCTAACTCCTCCAGTGCTGATTTAGGGGCACTAAGGGTGTGGGAATTATAAGCTGTGCAGCATAAATGTCTAAAGGGTTGTGAATGGTGGTAAAAAGTTTAATAAGATGCTTAGTAAATCTAAAGAAGATACAGCTAATCAGATAATGCCACTCATTAAACAAAACTCCACAAGTCTAGAGAAAATAGTAATAAAAAATCTAGTAGAGCTAAAGAAAGGGATTCAAAACATGAATGCCCAACATAGAAAAGAGTAGGAATCCATAAAAAAGTTCCAAACAGACATCCAGAAGATTAAAAATACAATTGAAAGTACAGGCAGTAGAACTGACCAATGTGAAAACAGTGTCAGATCTAGACGATAGGGCTGTGATTGATGATCATTTAAGATAGATACCTTAAAAGCAACAAGAGAACATGAAAGATGGTTTCCACAGCTTCTGGATGACTCAAGACTAATTTAAGAGTAATTGGAATTAACAAAAAATAAGACAATACAAAAAGCATAAAAATTGGTTTATAGAAGTAATAGCAGGAAACTTACCACATATGGAAGAGGATGAGTGAGACATATAGAACTCCAAATACCCATGATTAGAAAGATCCGTTCCATTGTACATAATAATTAAAATGCTAGAAATCCAACACAAGAAGCAAATCTTAAAGGCTCCTAGAGAAAAGAAAGGAAGACATAGAAAGAACATCTCATCACAATTACAACCGACTTCTCAACATAAACCTTAAAGGCAAGGAGAACATGGAATGAAGTGCTTCAGGTTTAAAAGAAAACAACTTCCAAAACAGACTGTTAGATCCTGCAAAATTGTTTTTTTTTCAAAATTGATGGAAAAATAAGATATTTCCATGATAAAGAAAACAAAAAAATTCATGACCACCAAATTAACTCCAAAAAATTTCCAAGGATCCTAAAAGGACACAGGAAAGCAAACAATGCCAATAGTCCAATAAAATGAATGCACCAAGTAAGGCTAACAATTAAGTAGAAGGGACATAATATCGTGACTGAAGTAACTGAATATCAGTTGTAACTATTAATGTAAATATACTCAATTCACCAATCCAGAGACACAGATTAGCAGAATGTATTGAGAGAAAAACTCCAAAGCTATACTATATACAAGAAACATATTTACCACAAAAATTCGTAGATTAAAACTCAAAGGATAGAAACAATACTCCATTCAACAGGATCCTGAAAACAAGCAGGAGTAGCCATCCTATTTTCAGACTTCAAGCCAATGTTAATCAAAAAGAGAGTCAAAGGAGGACATCAGATATTGGTTAGTGGAACAATACAACAAGAATTGCTGACAATTAGAAACTTATGCAATTAACCAAATATAGCCTCTGTAGCAAATGATGTGGGGAGAACTGGCTGTCCACATGCAGAATACAGAAGCTAGACTCAGATTTAAATAATGAACCTGAAAAATCTGCTGGAAGATAAAATAGGTTGAAGACATATGCATAGGCAAGGACTTACTGAATGAAACCCCAAATGCATCAGAAATAACATCAGAAATCAACAAATGAAGCCAAATGTGGTGGTGTATGCCTGTAATTCAAACACCGGGTAGGTGGAAGTAGGAGGATCACCACATATTTAAGGCTATCCTCAGCTATATAGTGAGTCCAAGACCAGACTGAATTACATAGCAAGACCCTATCTCAAAATTTTTTTGATAAATGGAATCATGTCAAATTTAAAATCCTGAACAGCAAAAGAAACAACCAACAGAGTGAAAAGATAATCTACAGAATGAGAAAAGTTTTTTTTTTTTTTTTGGCCAACTTGTTCTTGGAGAAAGGACTAATAAAAGGACTAATACCTAAAATACATAAAGAACTCAAAACAATGAAGATTCCTCCCGTATGTAAGGGACCAAATGATAAATGGGCAAGTGAAATGAATAGCCGGATCTAATAAGAATTACAAATTACCAATAAATACATAAAATTTTTTGACATTGCTGGACATTAGAGAAGTGCAAATTAAAACTACACCAAAATATGTTACTCTAGAAAGAATGGTAATTATCGAATATTCTAATGAAAACAAATATTGGCAAGGATGTGAGGAGAAAGAAAATCTTCCAGACTGTTGACAAGAATGTAAAGTAGTTCAACAACTATGGAGCTCAGGAGGCCCTGCCTTGTGACTCACACTTCTGTTCATGAATGAAGAAGTGTCAGGTCATGTGGATGGTGAGGCCTCCAAATGCCCAGGGGTCAGGACTCTTGCTCAGTTGTTCTCAATCATCCAATGTGCCAAAGGTGTACACAAAAGCTTTTATTCTAACCTAGGTTCAGTTTAGGATCACCGTGACTTTTTGATTCCCTGAAAGGCAGTTATTCCCATTGGCCCTTTGTTTGGACAACCAATGCCACTGGGATAAACAGCTCTCACTCTTGTCTTAGACTTCCCAACCGATTAGCCTAGAAAAACTTTTCAACATTTTGTCAATGCACAAAGGAGCATTATGCTTGCTGTGACGTCATTCCTCCAAAAGAAAAAGTGCATGACAGATCTCAAACAACATAATGAGAATGTGAAAGAACTTTTTAGTGACAATAAAAACTGGAATAGGCAGTTGGCATTCATTTTACAGTTTTAGATATTTTCCCACTGACAGCTGCATATTTAGTACCCTAATCTTTTTAATAAAGGCCCAATGCTCTCTTGACTTAGAGGCTAACCTATGGATCCATTAAATATGTAACTGCCTCCCTAAGAGGTCCTCTGTTTGCCAGCTTGTATTTACAGAACCAGTGTCTTGGCCAACTCCTTACCTTGATTCCCCATACCTCTTTCATTCTAGTTAAATGTAAACTTAATTTTCTTTCCACTTTTTGTCATCCAGACCTATACTAATCTTTTTTTTTATTAATCCACTTTCTTTACTAGTACTTTCCTTAGGAACAAATAACAAAAATAGAACCTACTACCACTTCAAGTGACTTTGGAGAGGGGGACTATAGATGGAACCCTTAAAACATTTTAAAAATTAATTTACTAGGTTTATTTTCCTTGATAGGCTTTGATTTTCTTTAATACTTCAGGTCATATGGTTATATGACCACATGTGCTACTTAACTCATGTCTACCTGTGTTATAATCTTTCAGTAACAGTGCACTATAGCCCTTGACTTTAGCTAACTGACTTTCCTCTGGAAAGCCTATTCTAGTTCTGGATCAAGGCCAGAGGGTATAAAATTCCAGTGTTCCAAATGGTGGCCCTTCGGGCTTCCTTCTACCTAGAAGAGCAATACCAGGGCTTTAGTCATATGTCATATATGTGATAATGTTCAAGGCCAATGTTGTGGTGCCTCTGGAAGTGAGAAAGAACTAGGAACCTCTTTAAGATTTATATATTATGTGCTTACTTTCTTCCTATTTCTCCAATTTGTAGTAATTCCTCATTGATGATCAGTAGATCAAACCCTTTTATAGCCAGATCTCAGATACATACTGGTACAAAAGATGTTTTTATTTAGAATGTGTCTTAATTACTTTTCTCATTGCTGAGACACAATACTTGATACTCAAAGTAAAGGAGGAATGGTTTATTTAACTCATAGTTTGTAGAAGTTTCAGTTCATAGTTGGCTATCTCCAAGGCATGACAGAAGCACATAACAAAAGAGAAACCGTTCATGGTGGGCAGAAAGCAGCAAAACAGTGAGGTAGTGTTGAAGTAGCAAGGATCAACAGCAACCTTCTTTCTGTCCATTATATTCTATCCAAACTGGAAGTACTCACAACCAGGGTGGGCCTTCCCAATATCCACACCCATAATTATGCCAAACCAATTAGTGAACTAATGTAATAATCACACACTTGTACACTCAGCATCACATCTTTTGTATCAGCCATCTCTGAAAAATACCGCTGGTGTTGTCACAGAGCTGCATACGGGAGAGTGAAGCACAGAGTCACACACTCACACCAGACTCTGGGGAGGTTTCTGGACCACTTCCATTTAGTGAATGCAGTGTAGGGCGTTATATAACACAAGCGGTGGGAGAGCTTTGCGGTGACTATTGGGGATTGGTCTATGGTTGTCAGAGGAGGGGCCCAATGTTGGGGAGGACCAGGCAATCTCCAGCAGTGGCGTTCCCTCGTTAGTTCAATGCTCACTTTGGTCTCAGCTTAGTCTATCAAGGGCCAAGGGCTCTCAGGACCTAGGGACTGGTGTGCGGTGCAATTGCCTCAGCTAGACCTCAATTTCACCATCACACCACTTATTAACGCATGAGGCTTTGGGAGGAAATCTAGACACAAGCCATAACAAAAGGCAGTGGAACCTTAATACCTGTCTTAGAGAAGCCTCCTCCTTTTCAGCTACTTCCATATCTTTTTAAATGTAAAACCTTTATGTGTGTTACAGGCGTGAGCCATCACATCCTGCTGTCCTTTGTAATTTTTTTCCTCCTATTATCTTTGAGTCTGGATTGTTCTTAGTTTTCTAAGATCTGGAGGTTTATTCTTTTTTTAAATTTGAATCTTTATTGGTACATTATATGTACACATCATGTACATCCTTTTAGTGAATAAAGATTGGGAATCTGTACCAGTATATAATTTGATTTAATTCTCATTTTTTTCCTCGTTCCCCTACCCACCCTATAACCCCTACACCCTATATACATAGGCTTTGTTTCTTTTTTTTTTATTGCCATCACATTTTTTTCTTTCCCCTCATTGTAGGTTTATTCTTAGCTTATTCATTTGAGATTGTTCTGTTTTCTGATGTGAGAATTCACTGCTATGAGCTTCCCGCTTAAGTTCCATAGGTTCTGGTATGTCATACTAGCATTACAATTTTATTGACGAAGGTGTCTATTTTTTCTTTAATTTCACATGTGATCCATTTATTATCCAAGTGAGTATTGATGTATTTCCATGAGTTTGCATAGCTACTGTGGTTTCTTTTGCATTTATTTCTAGTTTATTGCACTCTGATCTGATAATATGCATAGGATGATTTTGTTTTCATTTATGTAAGCATGTTTTATTGGGTGGTATGTGATCTACTTTGGAGAAAATATGCTGAGAATATTGCTGAGAATGCTGCTGAAAATAATGTTTTGTTGGATGGAACATTCTGTAGCTATCTAATAAGTCCATTTGTTCAAAGGTTCAGTTCAACTCTGATATTTCTTTGTTGACTTTTTGTCTAATTGATCCATCCATTTGTGACAGTGGGGTATTGAGATTCTGCATTATTACTGTATTGGTGTGTATCTGCTTTTTTTTTTTTTTTTGTCCATTAGTGTTTGTTTTATTAAACTGTGTGTGCTGGTATTTGGAGTGTATATGTTTATAACTGCTAACTCTTGTGTTGAATTGTTCTGTAAACTAATACATACTGACCATTTTTGTCTCTTCTAATCTGTCTTAACTTGAAATTCATTTGTCTGAAATAAGGATAGCAACTTACACTTTTTTCTGGGGTTCTTTTGCATAGAATATCGTTTTTTTATCTTTTGATTTTATCTGTGAGCCTCTTTTTGAATTAAATCTGTTTCTTTATGTATGCTGTATATTGCTAGGCTCTGCTAATCTGTATTTTTTGATTGGAGAATTGAGACCATTCATATTGAGAGTTATTTCTGAGAGATATTGACTTATTCTTGTCACCACATTATTTTGCTGTTGCTTATTTCCTCGTATTCATTCTTATTGAAATTGTGGACTTCATTGTCTCTTTCTAAAATATTTTTTTTTCAGTGCTGGTTTGGTGATCATGAATTTCCTGAGGTTCTCCTTTTTGTGAAAATATCTTATTTCTCCAACAATTTTAAAGGAAAGTTTTACATTAGTTGTGGTTACAAGTTGTTATCTTTTAGGGATTGAGAATTTCACCTCAAGCCCTCTTAGCATTTAAAATATGTGTAAAGAGGTCTGCTGTAATTGTAATGAGTTTACCTTTGTGTGTCACTTGTGCTTTTCTTTGACAGCTTTTAAGATTTTGTCACCAGGATGGACTGATGGAATTTTGAGGATAGTGTGCCATGGAGAGGTTCTCTTTTGGTCATGCTATTTGGTGTTCTATATGCCTCATTTATATGTATGTTTATTTCTTTCCTTATACAGGGTTACCTTGGTACACAAACACTTTTGTTGGGAAATTTTTGTTTTGTAAACTCTGCATCAAGTGATGAACACAACAATGGCTGTCTTTCCTACACAAACATGAACATGGCCATCTTTTCCAGAAATGTGTGATGAATTATGTTCATGAACTAAATTTCCATTGAATTTTGGAAGTTTTCTGCTATTATTTCTGTGAACAGGTTTTTTTGTCATTTAGTCTTTTTAATTTTTATTATTTGAACTAATTTGAGATGAGTCTTCTTTGTATCATCTAGCAGTTGAAGGAATTTTTCTTTTTATCTTGCTGTTCTTAAGGTGTCATTGAGTATTTGGTTTTGAAGACTTCATTGTCTTCTAGTTCTTCTTTTAAATTTAGTTTTCTCATCCCCTCCCCTCTGGGTTTGTTCCCCATCACCCTGTCCTCCCTGGCTCTGACTTCTTCCCCATCAGTTGCAGCCCTGGTGTTTTTTCCAGCCTTTCTTCCCAGAGTCAGAGATGGCAGTCACCAGCAGCAAGTCAGCAGACTGGTGGCTTTGAACAGGGCCCCCAGGATTATTTATGGATCTCCATGGGACCCCCACATCAATTGTGACCTGAGCCCTGGGCATTCGGTTCCCAGTGACCTAACAAGGCTCTGCTGGCCTAGCAACCTGGATCTAGGGACAAAATTCATAGGACAGGACAGAAGTATGGAGGACCTAGTGGAGAAGTCAACACAACCTCTGTCACCAATGTGGCTGACTAGGGCAGGGCTGTGACCCAGTGGGTGCAGGAATCCTGAAAGGTCATTGTCTTCTAGTTCTGAAATTCTGCCCTCACACTGATTTATCCTGCTACTCATACTTTCAATATCATTTGTAATGTCTTGGATTTCTGATCAAAACCTTTTCATGCACTCTAGTTCTTTAGTGAACTGGTCATGAATGTTTTGTGTCATTTTGTTTAGTTCATCTAGCTTTCTATTAGTGTGTTCTGAGAGTTCCTGATCCATCTTAGTTATCACTTCAGTTATGTTTAGTTACATCTTCTGTAATCCACATGAGTATCTCTTTGAGTGGTTTACTAAACTCCACTGGTATGCTTTCAAGAAATTCAGTGTGTGGCTTTTACACTTCTGTCCCTTGGTGCTCCTTGGATTCTCTTTGGGGGCATTGGGAGTTTGAGGAAGCATTTTGTAGCTTTGCTTTCCAGTTTTCTATTGTTTTTGTTCATTTGTTTAGGGCTGTGGATTCCTATAGACTTTATTACCAGTATAAAGACCTCTTTAGTTGCTTTTCAGTATTGTGCTTTGGATATAGATAACTATAATCTTTCTCCACAGACCCAAGATTTAACCACTTTGCTTATTTTGGGAAAGGAGGATCCAGTGTTGTTAGTCTAGCAACCAGGTTCTCTGGGAATATACTCTGGTATAGTTAATGTCCCAATGGCAATCTGAGTGTTGACTTACAGAGAAATGATGATAATTTTGCAACTCTGTTAAGATCAAGTGAAACAACTGCAGAATTAGCACCTGAGACTAATTAGATATTAATAGACCATAAAAATTAGTTATTTACCACCCTCATTTCTAGAGAAAAAACATCAACTTTTATATAAAAATTAAGACAACACAGGTATTGCTTTACAGTTAATGTGACAGTGATATCTCTGCTGATGGTAGAAAAGTATTTAACAGTAATTTTACAGAATTAGCTATCAAAAGATTAATCCACATTTATGGTTATACTACTAAATTTCTCTATGATTTCAACCCTGTGGTTATCTTTTTGGTCTACAATTTTGTGGCAATGTCCAATTTAAGGTGTCAGTCTGTTCTTGCTTGTACCCAAAGGAGACAGTCTAGGCCCATCTGTGCCACATAATCACCAGCACACTGGCAGTAAAATTCAGGTGGGGTGCCAGTTCTGGGACTCCCGAATCCAGGGAAATCTGGTCTGAACCTGGCCTCTGATCATGAAGGATACAGCCTGTGTCATTTAGCTTGTGACACTCTGGGTGTCTCTTCATATCCTAACCATGGTTTCCTGATCTTGGACATTTCCTTGGCTGTTCCTCAACTAGTCAGTGTGGGAGTTTAACACTGGGAACCTTGAGATGAAGCTGACCTATGGCTTCCCTGAGTCTCAGGTCCAGTTGGTCCCTCACTACAATGTTTCCAACCAAATATTCTCTCCAGGGGATCTGGCAGACACTTTAACTTGAGTCACCCCCTACCTGTTGTAGTACACAGGATCCACTGCTCTGTTCCAGTGGTACATTTTTCTCTGAAGGCATCTGAAGTCACTCACTTTCACTGTGTCTCTGTAAATTCTATCTTCTTTTCTACTGTCATGAGCCAAGAGTCAGGTGGAAAGTGCTGGTTGCCTCTTCCTTTTTCTACATTGTGGTCTCTCTTCAATTTCTTTGTAAGCTCCAATTTTCCTGTCAAATTCTTCCTGGGTACCAGGGATCCACCTCACTCCTTTTCTTCTCCAAGTTGTTATTTTCCATGTCTGGGTTCTGGATCTTGGAGAGGTCGATTTTTTGAGTTTACTGCTTCACCATCTTCATAGAAGTTATGGCTCCATATCTTAGCAATTGTGAATTGTGCTATAATAACTATGGTGTGCAAATATTCCTATAGTATGCTGACTTTAATTTCTTTGGATATATGTCAAGGAGTAGTATAACTGAGTTGTATGGTAGTTCTATTTTTTAAATCTTTGAGAAACTTACACTGATTTGTATAGTGATTATACATACTCACCAGCAAGATAGAAGAATTCCTCTCCCATTCCACCCTAGCACTTATTGTTTCTTGTTTGTTTGTGTTTTGTATTGTTGGTCATTGTGATTGGGATGAGATGGAATCTCGATGTGATTTTGATTAGCATTTTAATTTGCTGAATGACTGAAGATTTTTTAGATATGTATTGGCCACTTCTTTTGGGAAGTGTCTATTTAAATCATTTTTCAATTTGTTGATTGGAGTATTTGACTTTTTGGAATTTTGTTTGTTTTCTTTTTGTACTCTGGATATTAGTTCTCAGTTGGAAGAGTAGCTGGTAAAGGTTTATTACCATTCTGTAGGCTGTCACTTTATTCAGTTTGTTGCTTTCCTTGCTGTGCAGACTTTTTAATTTGATGTAGTCCCATTTGATGAAAAATAGAGAGCTAGTTTCAATTTTCAAAATATGTATATCTAATTTCCCCATAATCATTTGTTAAAGAGGCTGTCTTTTCTCCAGCACATGTTTTTGCCTATTAATGGATGAATGGATATAGTAAACATTGACTGTAATAAGTATCATTCAAAAGTAAAAAAGAATAAAATTATGTCATTTGCAGAAAAATTGATGAAACTGAATATTCTTATTTTAGAGAAATAAGTCAAACTCAGAAAAATAAGTATCTAGCCAGGTGTGTTGGTTCATCCTTGTAACCCTGATATAGGGTGTGCAATATATAGATGTCCAAATAATACACAGGAAATATCATAACTCTCAACCTGCTAGATGTACAAAATGTTGAGTTTATGTTCTCTAAAATCAAAGAATGAATTCTAGGAACAACAGAGGCTAAGAGGAAGAATTTATTGAGAGAAAGCTAGATTCTGTCTAAGAGGGACAGAAGGAGAACCAGAAAATAGGCTGCCCATGGACTCTGCTTCTTGAGAACAAAGTCACTAGGTGAGGCAGGTAAGGTGATGCAGTAGATTAGGTAATACTGATCCAATGGAAAATCACAAGGTGGGCACAAGGTAGGACAAAACTATTGTCAGCCAATAAGATTACAAGTATATTAGCTTAGGTAATATTGATGAAGTGGGAATCAAACCAGGAAACAAGTCACATAGCAAGTATACAAGGAATGAACAAAGATTTTCCAGGAAGGAATGGGTCTGGGTGGAGGACCTTTCCTAGAAGAGATGGATGAAAGTCTTTGTCCCCCACCCAAGTGATTGAGATCTATTTAGAATCTCAATTACTGCTGTTCAACCGTAGGGCAAATATGTGGGTGTACCAGTTCACTTTGTCTGAGCTTGGTTTTAATGAATGTATTTCCAGCCACAGTTGCCTGTAAGCACTGACTTTTTTTGAAGGGTCAGCCTTGGATAAATGCCTATACTATTTCTAACTAACTAGCTATCTACAATAATCTCAGCACTCTGGGTGACTGAAGCAAGAAGACTGTAATTTAAAGCCAATCTGGGCAACTTAGTTATTTAGCAAAACCATGTATGAAAATAAAGGATGAAAGAAAGTTTGGGGATATAGTTCAGTGTGAAAGTCCTTGGTTCAATCTCCAGTATAAAGCAAACAAACAAACAAAACTAGATCTTATATATCTCCCTTAAGATGTGAAATCTAACAAAGACTAAAGTAGAAAAAACCAGAACGTAGATACTGTACTTTTTAGATAAGAGGAAGGATAGAAGGTGGGAAAGAGAGGGAAATGAATATTAATTACATCACTAACAGATCAAGTCGGTGATAAGAATTTATTGAGATGAAAATGAATTCTCTACACTGTTAAATGAAACAGCAAGTTACAAAATAGTATAAATGGCATTGTTAATTCATTGACTAATTAATTTATTTTGTGGTACTGAGAATCAAACTCAGGACATTGCACTTGTCAGGTAGGCACTGTGCCACTGAGTTACATCTTACAAATCACTTAGGATGGTGTTCACTTTAACTGTTTTAATCTGTCTGGGAGTGAAATGTTGAGTAAATATTTCTTTTCAAAATATTTTTTTGAATGTGGTATTATAAAAAGTTTTGAAGTGGAGGAAGCTAAGAATTGCTTCAAGTATGTGAGATGATGGATACAATAATTAGCTTGATTATCATAATCATTTCACAAACTGTATATCTTAAAACATATTGTACACTTTAAATATATATGATTTATTTTTCAATTATCAGAAAAGCCTGAATGGACCTTCGCCACTGGACAACGTATTATGAAACATGGCCATGGCTGGTAGCGGTGTGGATTCATAAAGAGAGCCATTTGTAGCAGGAAAGGCAGGTGAAGGAGCCATTTTTTCGGCACCTGGGAACCGCACCTCCGTGAGATGTCTCACAGGCTCATCAAAGTCTGGTGAGCGAATGAGAGTGGGAGTGATCTCCAACAGTTGTAGAACAGGTTGGTCCTCCAAGGGGAATGCAAGTGGTCAGTGAAAAGGGACAAACTGATTGCAGACATGCTCGGAGGGCCTATCTGTTCCATGTCTGTGGGAGGAACAAAAGCAATGCTGGATTGTGGAAAAAATCACAGGCATGATTGAGGATGGCAGACTGTGTTCCTAGACTTGGCTTTCACCAGGCCAAGGGCTTTCAATTTATCCTTTTGAATTCCTTCAGCTTTTAATAGCTTCCTTTGTTTGAATTCTCCCTCTGGTGCTGAGTACCTTATACTCAGAACCTGATTTCTCATCTTCCCGGGTAGAACTGGGCTCCACAAATTGTCAGTAGAGGGAATCCCATTTTTCCCTACATCTTCCATACGTTTTTCCCTGGCATCTCCTGGTGTGTTCAAACGTGCAGACTTTACACTTTGAGCTTTCTAATTAGGAGTACTTCAGAAGAAAAACAGGTTTTATAGGCCTAAAGAAGACATCAGTTGCATGAAAGTATAGATAAAAGATGGGCCACTTTCCCTTATTTACCTAGTTAGGAGGAAAATCTTAATGAAGGACAGTGCTAAATAATGAAAGTGTACACCATTTATGAATTTTTATAGATTTTTTGATGATCACTTATTTTATTATCTTAAATATTAAAATCTGAGCCTCATGATTAATCATGAGTTCTGCCATTGGACTCTCTAAACTCTCTTAGTAAACCTCTTATTCAGTTTTCCTTTTCTCTCAGTTTCTGAAAAGTACTAATTTGTCTTCTATCTCTATAGATTTGCCTATTTTTGGTATTTCATATAAATGAAATTTTAAAAATATGTGGCTTTTTGTCTTCCTTCGTGTAGCATTTTTTTGGTGATTTCCCCTCTAGATTTCTTTTTTAAAATTTTTATCTTTATTGGTACAGTGTATATACATTTTATCAGGGGTTATTATGTTGTAGCATGAAACTATTTCACAAGTTTTCATTACAAAGATTATTCCACTTTGTGGAACACATGTTCCATTTCCCTTCCTGCTGCCTGTGATGACTTGTGCTCCTGAGATGATGTGAGGAAGCCTGAAAAAAACGATCCAATGAGTAAGTTACTTAACACATGGAACAATAAAAGACCCCCAACCTCTCTTTTTGGCTATGCTTGCCATAGGCAGCTATTGTTGTTGCCTTGCTATTGCTCTTTTCCCCCTTTTTCTAGTCTCTAAAATCAGAATCAAGGCACTGGCGATCCAAAGATGAACAACATCGGGTCTGGCTTGCTAAGGAACTGCTTAAAGAAATAAAAAAGAGGAGATCCAGAGTTCCTTGCAACACCCACTAGTTAATGTCTGCTTAGATTGCCTAAGGAGACAGGAAACTGCTAACTCCAAGGAATCAAAACATCTTGAAGTTAATTATTCAACCAAACTGTCACCAGACCTTGCTTGACTGCCTTGCTACCTAAAACAAACAGCTATGTTGCCTTTATTGGTCTTCGTAAATCTCTGGGTTTGAATCAGTTCTGGGCTTTACTCTATCTGGTGAGGATCCCTGGAACCCCAATAAAGATATTCTCTGTCTCTAACATCTTCATTTGTCTCTGTGATAGGCTTTGCTGGGTCAAACCTGACATTTATCTACTCATCAGGTGCTGGAAACTTGAGTTGCTTCTGTGTTGACTATTAAGAATGATTCTTTTGTGAACATTCACATAGCGGTGTGTGTAGAGACATTTGCTTTTATTCTCTTGCTGGTACACCTAGGAGTGGATTGGCTGAATCATGTGGTAACTCTGTGACTGCTTTTTTGAAATATAGCTAAATTGTTTTATTGGAATTAATTTTGACAGCAGCAGTCTTCTCTTTTTTTCTATAGATAAGCATTTGCTCTTATAGAATAGCCAAAACAGTAACTAGTTCAGAAACAAACATCCTTGGATATAGTTGGAGAGTGATATTTTCCACCTCTTCCTTCCCATTCACAATTATTAAATTAACAACTATCCATGACTATCTTTTGCAGAATAAAGTATAACTGAGATTAGTTTGGCTGGTGACCTAAGAGCCCCTTGGAGCATAATCGCTTTGTTTTTGTCAGTTTCTTTGCCCAGTTCTAACCTCAAGCCTTGCTTTATTCCTAGAACCATTCTCACTCTTTCAGTTACCATCCATTTCCCAATTTTTATCATTAGAAGAATAAATTCTTTGGTATGGTATCTCTAAATCACCTTCTTTTCTTGTTTATTGAGTGTCTAAGCTCCACAAACTATTGTGGAGGTTGGACACATTGAACCTTTATTTCAAAATATAAAGAAAAAGAAGCAGAAGGTGAGCAGGAAAGGACAAAGATGTTGGCCTTGTAATGAGGATTAAGATTGACAAAGGGCTCAAGAATGCCTATATTTCCATTACTCTGGGAGCCTGACGCAGGAGGATCTTTAGTTGTAGCACAGCCTTGGAAACGAAGTAACTTCGTAAGATCCTGCCTCAAAAACAGTGTTTGTAAAGGAGATATACTTCCGTTTGAATTTTCTGCTCCCTCTTCAGAGCTCAGAGATGTGAAGTACGCATTCCTGGAGCTGCAACAACATTGTGTTCTGTCAGATCATATCTTCCACCATCCATTTCCTCAATAGAATGACAGATCACTCTAGCAATCAAGTGTAGCCAGGGACAAAGTGTTCTTCTATAATGTAGGCATGTATGATAGCAGAACAAGCTGAGACTCTGATGCCTGAAGTATATAGATATCAAATAGATATGCTCTGATGGTTACTTCAAACATATACAAGTTTGTTCACTTACAGCTAAACATTGGTGTATCTCACCACAAATCGCAAATAAGACCTTGTTTGGACATAGTGATAGAAAGAGAAGGCCATAAGCCAGGCGGGTAGAGAACTGAAGGGTGATACCAACTGTCCCATTAACTGGTTGTATGACCTTGGATAGGTCACTTTCACACTCAGTTTCTTCATCTACAGAGAGTACAGATTGCAATGTAGAAGGACCTTTCCAAAGTGTTTGTTATTATGAATATAATTTTTACCAAATAATATCACTACCCAAGTATTAGAAAGACTCTGATACTCTCTGTGCTGTTCTTTTCTATTTTGTTTTTTCCTTGTAGTTCTGGAGATTGAACTCATAAACTTCATAATGAAATATATTCCCAGATTTTCTTACTTTGTATTTTGAGACAGGCTATTGATAAGGCACTAAATTGCCCAGGCTATCCTTGAACAAGTGATACTCCTGTTTCAACCTCCCAGAGTGCTGGGATTACAGGTGTGTGCCACCACCCTTGGCTTTGTTATTAAACTGCTTGTTATTGCCCACAAAACTGATTTTCCAGCCTGGTAATGTGGTGAAGGATAGTGGGAAGAACACAGAACTATAGTACCTTAAGTCCTTTATGTTTAGTCCTCCATTTTTGGGCCATCAGAATGTAACATTTTTTTTTTCTCTTTAAACTCTTGTTCCCTGAATTTTTCCAGGTAACATATATGAATTTCACCCAATAATTTAAGAATTGCAATCTTAAATGACTGCTAAATGAGTTAAGATTCTTTTCATTCTAATGTTTTAAGTGTTAAAAGATTTGTATTAGAAACACAAGAAAACAGTGTTCATCCATGACCTGTTCCAAATCTCTTTGTCTTATGGACTTGGTAGCAGTAACAAAAGTCAGGTATTCTGCATCTCCAGGTGATAAGGTCCCTTAGAAAAATTTTACCCTGCCTCATACTCAGTACACACACATAGCAAAGCTTGAGCACTTAACATCGTTAAAGCCCATGCCCTCATGTGTGCAAGGGGATAAAAACGAAAGCTTTACAGGTAATAAGGGTGAAGTGAGATCTTTAATGTGAGGGCATCCTAAGAGTCTATTTACTTTGTCCTAACTGTAATATACATATCCTACATTTGCCCCTGTCTTTACCATTCCCCTTGTCTAATACCTGTGGTTGCCCACATTCAGATGATCCTGGAAGATTCCTGAGTTTGCTCCTCTTAGCTTCACATTAAAAACGGGATGAATTTGGAGTTAAACTCTGTTTGCTTTCTTAATTTCCTCTAGTCTTGCACCATCGAAGTCACTTGGGTCAAATGATCTCATGCAGCTTATTCAAACTCTAAGTTCCTTGTGGGAGAGTTGGCCAGAGGTATGCAGAGGTAACGGACTTTTAGAGCCACAAATCCAAAACGTCCCAGGATGCATGGTTAGAGATTAAGAGACCCTACAGGGCCACAAATCCAAGTAGCATCAAAACACATTGCCTTAAGGAATGAATGCTTTGGCTTTTTTTCTCCTCAGACTCCACTTTATTACTTAGATTGGTCTTATGGTCAGTTGTATAGCAGATCACCCTGACATTTCTCTGTTTTGCCTTAGTCCCCTAATTCATACATAGATGTCCTTCACTCTTGCTTCCTGGTTCTCTCAATAAGAAGCCACATTAGTTTCAGGTCTAGGCTGTCTCTATGGGACTTTCTCATGCCAGAGTCCTCGGTTAATGATAGACCCTCTGGGCCATCTTGGGCTTTGAAATTAGCATTGATTTTGATTAATCTCTCATCCTTTGAGCTATGCCATACTCATGACTTGCAACAGTCTCAATTTTCTCATTAAGGTGAAAATAACATCCCTCCTTTTTTTAAGGTTATTGGGAGACTCTGATAGCAGAACAGCTTCTTCATTGGTTCATCATTTATTAATTTCACCAACACTTACAATCCTGTATATCCCAATGACTGACTAGCATGTTGCTCCCAAGAAGTCTCTTTTGTCCAGTGAAAGATACACCTGAAAAATGGTGTGTCATGGAAGTCACGGGAAGAGCTATGGAAGAAAGATGGTGACAAATAGCACAAAGGCAGGGAAAGAGTTCACTGTCAGCAAGATCGTGGTGCTTTCTTGCTGTGAGGCTTTGTAAAAAAAGTAGTATTTTATTGTCACCTATAATATCAAATCATCCCTTATGTAACTCTGCCACAACTACTTTTGTGTAGTGTCTAGTCTCTTCTCCTTCATGTTTTTTCTCATTTGTCCTCCCTCCCCTACCTCTACTGTCAACAGACCTGAGCTGAATGTAAGTGACTCTGTGATCTACATATAAAAGGTGATGGAACTCAAATTCAGAGATCTTAAGATATATACACAACATCCCTTATCTAAATTTATGATGGACACGGTCTTTTACTATGGGAATGGAATAAATCAAAGGATGGGATACGGTATAGCATGTACATTGCTGTATATCATGCTCAGCAGATCCCTCAGAACTTGGAAGGTTTTACTGCTGTGGGATAGAATTGGGTTGAGTTGATATTGCTGGGCCTCCTGTGGTTTGCTTTTCCAGAGCATTTCATGTAGCACATACATCATATCTTCATGGTTTTTGACTGCATCATTGTGCCCAGTTGTTTAGCCTTACCACAGTACTCTGTCATAATTAAACTAGGCAAGATAATACCACAGACTCATGATTAACATATTAATAAGCTTCACACTGTATACCCTGACAGTGTTCCTCATTACTCATTATGGATTACAAAGTGATTCTCAAGAGACACCTGAAGAATAGTCATTCTAATTCTGACAAACGAGTGATGATAAATTTGACTTCATTCATCCAAGGAATGGTCATAAATGAATAAAACCTAGGTACTGCTTAACTAGAGAAGAGGAGTAAAAGATGAACCTGACGAAGATGCAAAATGAAAGCTCTATTTTATTGAGCCATGACATTTGGACTTCTCTAAAATGACTTGAAATATTTGAGAAACATTCCATAAAATAACTAATATTCATCAGAAGTGTCAAGGTGCATACGCTTATAGTCTCACTTATTCAGGAGACTAAGGCCAACCTGTGTAAACTAGCAAGAGCCTATCTCAAAATAAAAATAAATAAGGCTGAGGATATAGCTCAGCGCTTTTTAGATTCAATTTCCAGTACTGTAAGAAAAGTGTCAAGTAAATGAAAGACCGATTAAAGGACCAACAGAAACTGGAAGAGACCAGTGAGGCACAAAGCATTACTATTCGAGGCCTGAATAGGATTCTAGAATAGAAATGGGACATCAGTACAAGAAACCTGGTGAAATTTGATAAGATCCATCATTTAGTTACTAGTGTTAAAGCAATGTGATTTCCTGGTTTTGATGATTATACTACGGTCATGCAAGTTAACATTAAGGAAAGATAGGTAAAAAGTAGACGTGAATTGGACTATTTTTTGCACCTTTTCTATAAGAATAAAATTATTTTACAATAAATTTAAAATGATCTGACATATGTGGATATTCCTTACGACACGAGATGCATAAAGTGGCCATATTGGAGGTAAGCTCAGCATTGGCCTTACAATCCAGTCATATTTTGTATGCTTTTCCACATACAGCTGGTGGGAATCATACGGAATCATAGGCTAGCCCAAGGAGTAATGCTGAAGAGATAAATGTGGTCATGGGATTGAGCTTTGTGATCCTAACTTCTTTACACTTCATTTAACGCTTTTAGAAAAAGGGTGGAATCAATTTTTAACAACCCTTTACAGTTTTGAAATTTGATGACATGACTTCTAATGGTGGACGTGTTAAGGAAAATGGACACCGGGAAAAGTTGAAGTGGGGATATAAGGAAGGAACACTTTAATTGGAGGAAGTAGGACTTGGCAAAAATTCTGCAGATTGTGGTGTCTTCTATGGGCCCCTTAGAAAGTATTTGTGGCTGGTCTTGTATGTTACCTTTGGCAATAGAGCATTCTGTCAGATAGTGGGAATGAGAGACGCCAGGAGCAGAATATAGGGAGCATGTACTACTGGAAAGGGAAATCAGGGGTCCTTTCTCTAATTCTATGTCAACCACGGATGGAAAATATGGACTATTTTTGTTCAAAGCATTATTGTTTCCCAGAAAAGTGGAATATTGTGTTAAACATGTCATAATTTACTTTAGTACTGTCCATACATTCACTGTTTCTAATTTTTTAGTTTATTTTTATCTTTATTGGTACATTGTATATACACATTATGCTCACACTTAATATTGGAAATTTGTACCAGTATATGACCTGATTTAATTCTCATTTATTCCCATTCTTCTACCCACCCCACACCCTCCTCCCCCTAAATACATAAAGTTTTGTTTCCCTTTTTTTAACCATGACATTTTTTTTCTTTACCCCTCATTACTCACCCCTCCTCCACATTTCCCTTTGGTTATTTTCTATTTCACAATATCCATCATACAATCTAGACCTCATTAACATCTTCAGTTTCTCATACCAGAGAAGAGATACAATATTTACACATCTGTGACCTATTTATTTCACTTATGAGTATATCCTGCAGGTACAGACATTTGAGCATAAGTGACTCAATCTCATCATTCTTTAAGGCAGAGTAAGACTCTATTTTATAGAAAATCACTGTTTCTAATTTTGAGACAAGAGAATTGCAGCACAACATGCTCCTGTGCCTTTGTGGATTCCTTCCCCATTCTGTGCACAAAACATCCATAGTTATCATCATCACCCTGTACACATACAACACATTTAACCTTTCAAAGCTCATTTAAGCCATTATTTTTGTTGTTGTTGTTTCTTCTCCTCCATCCTTTGCCCTAGATGTTGGTAAGATAGATATGACTGTTGCCTTTGTTCAAAGGAGTGGGGCATATTTGGAAACATTGATCCAAGAACCAAATATGGACCTATCTGCACAGGAAATTCATGAATTAATCAAGGGAGAATGCTTGGTGATGTTTTGAATATTTTACTCAATTTTTATCTACAGAAATACTGTTGTTGGCTTACCATTTGAACATTTTCTCACTTAGAACATTTTTAGAACATCACTCAACACTTCTAAGTTGTTCCAAGTCCTAATAATTGTCTTCTCTAGGAAGCTACAAAGAAGGAATTATATTTGTGAAATTTAGTATTTTCAGCTAACCAGGCTAATCATATAAGAATAATGGAAAAATAATTATTTCGCATTAGTACTAAATATGATGTTTTGCTAAACCTTTTCTGATCCGATTGATGACTAATTTTGCTTTAATTCCTATATTGCATTCTTAATTACTAAAACTTGCTATATTTCTTTTCATTAGAGTTATATTTTAGTTGAACAGAGATGATCCCATTTAAATCCTCCTTGGATGCATGTACTCCAGCTGAATACTGTTTCAACACTGGTTAATACCATTAAATGAATACAATAAGTCCCCAGCTTATGACAATTAATAGTGAACTTTGACAGGTATACCGTATAAGATTCACAGGTACACTCTATAAAACTCACTTTGTCAGATTATGAATGAGTCTCACTTATGAACATTCTCCTAGAACAGAACTCATTTGTGAGTTGAGAACTTACTGTAATTGTGATTTTCTAGATTCTTTGAATTGTGACTAGTGGGAAAAGATCTTTAGTTATGTGTTTCGATTTCATTCCTGAAATCAGATTTTTCATCTCTAGTAGACCTCAAACTTCACTTACATAACTTTGAAATTTTGGTTGAAGTTAAATTTTAGAAATGTTTATTTGGAGGTTGCACCCCACCTTGTTTTAGTTTTGAGACAGGGTCTTACTATGTAGTTCAGGCTGGCCTCAGACTCTTGGGAGTCCTCCTGCCTCAGGTCCTTGGACTAGAGGCACGCGTCGCTCTGCCCAACTGCACCCTTTTATGTAGAATCTAAAGGAGTAAATGACATGGGCCCAAAAGCATTCTGCAAAATGTATATTTCATAGCCATGATTAGACAGTTACAAGAAATGATTTGTGGTAGGTTGAATTCTATAATAACCTGCCAAGATTTCTCACTTTGACTCCCAGATTGTGGATAGAATGACATGTATATCTGCAAAACAGACTTTTACATTTACTTCTAAAAATATTTTCCAGGTGAGACCAATCTAATCACACAAGGGTTTTACAAACAGTGTTTTCTCCAGCTGGTGGCATATAAGAAAATCAAACAGATTCAAAGTATGAGAAGGACTAAATTCACAGTTGCTGTTTTTATAAATGGAGGAAATGGGAAGGTCCTCCTGGGAGGAGTAAAGAGCAGTCTCTAAAACTAACAGGCAGAAAGGAAATGGAGAGCACAGTCCTAGAGCCACAGAAAATAAGAATTTGCCAGTGAGTGGAATGAGCACTACTTCCATAGCCTTCAGATAGAGTAATGCACGGAACTGAAGATGTCACTCCCTTCCACTCATTTAATTTTAAACAACACCCTGAGGCCCTTCCTCCTTCACTGTCCTAAGAGAAGTAGGGAATCACAGGATAAAAGCCCAGTAAATCTTAGATACTCTGGGCAAGAGCACACAGTTGTTGGACCTCCTGGCCTAATCTTCAGTCACCTTCCCCCACTCCAGCCTTCTGAAAGGTTCACATTTATCTTACATGTAATTAAGATCAGGGTTTGGGGACAAGCATGGGTGTCGAGGATGTCATAGCACCCTGTCAACCATTCCTGTCAATCATATCTACAGATTTAGGGGAGGCACCTGGGCTGAGGTGCAAATCCTTTAAATTCCAAAAGCCTGATTTGTCGAGGGCTGCTGTAGGCTGCGTGCCATGCTGTGTGTGCAGTGCTTTTGCTTCCCTGGCACTCTGGCACCCTGGCACCCTGGCACCATTTCTCTGTTCATGTCCAGTTTTTGCGAGCATGGACTTGCCCTGAACAAAATTTCCCAAGATCTTCAATAAATGTAGCTGCTTTCCGGTGTGTACTTACAATTCATTTCTCATCATACAAAGGAGTCTGGATTACACCTGCTAAATTCATCACCTGCTAACAAGAACGCAGCCTGGCCGACAACTTGATCTGAACATGTGAGACTTCCAGTGCAGAAGTCATTTGAGCTTACAGACCTCTGATGTTCGGATATGCAAGATAATCCAGGAATGTTGTTTTAGCTCTTAAATTTTTGGTCATTTTGATATAGAGGGAGTAGATGTAACTCCCAAACCTGTTAGATAAACGTGAGTTCATCATAGAGCAACAGAAAATTAATGTACCACTCTTCAAATGGAAGAATCTAAAATTATTTATTCTGGATAAGAAACGATAATTTTTCATGTGAAAAAATAGTAGATATTCTATCTTGCTGATGAACAATGCTCTCTATCCTTGGGACCAATGAAACTTTTTGAGGCGATGGAAAAGCTTTACTGTAATACTGTTGAACACAACAGCCATAGTCACAAGTGACTTTGAGCCCTTATTAAATGGCTACCCCTCCTGAGGAACTATGATTTGAATTTTATTTCATAGTGATGACTTTACAACTACTGGCTGCTGATTTGGATAGACCAGCTTTATGAGGTGAGAACAGAAAAAATACATAGAACAACAGCAGCAGCAGATGCAGCAGACTTATGCAACACAAGAAAGAGTTTTTACTGACTGGATCTGTTTACATGTAGAATGGCAGGTATTTAAGTAGTGAATTTCCAGTTACTAGAAGGATAAACAGAACTTGGATGATTATGTATCTATGATACTACAGAGGTGATTCCTGCTTTGGAAATGAGTTTGTCCAGACAACCTCTCTGGACTTTGCCAATTCTGACATACTAGGTTCTAAACAATAGAGATGATTTTGCTGATTCAATAATGGAGTGTCTCCATATGTGATCAGGAAATAAGTAACCAAGAATTCTTACCCACTCCTGCTTGGGTACCTTGCATTAAGCAAAATATTTGATACATTTTAAGTATTATCACTGTCACATTCAGCATCAGCATCAAAAATGATGTGTGATGACTTTTCCCTCAGGACAGGAAACCACTGTCTTTGAATGGCCCACAAGATAGGCTGACCAGTGAGATATGCAAGGAAGGGAGCAGCCTATGGCCTAGGATCATCCCCCATGTTTTGGCTTTGCAAAGAATCCTGCCTTAGCAGGAACTATTTCTAAAATGTAGTTGAATGACTGGTGAGTATTGGTCTCTTGAATGATCTTGGCCTGAATCCTTAGGAAAGAAAAGAAATTATTTCCGAGAGAGTTTTTATTAGTGTCTTGCTGTAGAACATTCTCACTCTCCACTGACCTCCTCACCTTTACCAGTCCTTTAAGGTGATAGAACTTCAGAGGAAGTTGAATCTAAGTGCTATATAGTATAGTCTCCATTGAGTGGACTGTATTGCAAGTTCCTCAGAGACCATTTGGAGAAAGCACTGTTCATTATTTACTAATGGCATGAAGTCATTCAGAGAAACCATATTTTTGACTTAGCTGCTCACAGAGTTTGTAACAAAGTATTATTATAGGCAGCTAAATGAGATAGAAATTAGTAGGCAGTCAGTTGAAGAGGGACTGGGTTCTAAAGGAACTTAGCAGAAGAAAAAATGATAAAGACATCAGAATTCTGGCTGGAGGTACATCTGAAGAAGACTAGGCCTCAAGATAAAGATACAATGCCCAGGCTTACTGTCTCCCTAAAGGATAAGCTGTAACTTAGAATTATACTCTTATTAGCACACGTGGTCCAGGAAGTCCATACAGACATCAGTCTCCTAGGTGGGTGACCAAAGCATCTGGACCAATCCCTTCCCAGATATGTGTTTGCTTTTTTTCCATTTACCTCGGCTTTATGAACTGCTTCCCTACTGGATCAATATTAGCTAAGTTGCTACAGTTGTAATCTTATTGATTAATTATAATTTGACCCATGTTGAACCTACCTTGTGATTTTGTACTCATCTTACAATCTGGCTCTATAAAATATTCTTTTTTTAAAATATGTGTTTTGTTCTTTTTTATTACCATCACATTTTTTCTTTACCCCTCATTACTACCACCTCCACCACATTTCCCTTTGAATATTTTCTATTTCACAATAACCATCATACATTCTAGAACTCATTAACACCTTCCATTTCTTTTTTTTTTTTTCTGCTTTTGAGACAGGGTCTCACTTTGTAGTTCAGGCTGGCCCTGAGCTCACTATGGTGCCCAGGCAAGCCACCGTGAACTCAGCAATCCTCCTGTCTCTGCCTCCCGAGTGCTGGGATTACAGGCATGAGCCACCACGTCCAGGATTGTGGTATGCGGTGTTGATTGTTGGTGGGCGTGTCTCCACGCCCAGCATTATATGTGGTTACCGGGGATCGAACTGAGGACCTTGCGCTTGCGAGGCAGGTGCCAG